>VWZO01001195.1:374126-391626 GCA_013396975.1 Bucco capensis
GAGAGCGTTGAGGCTGGGAAAGGAAGAAACAACATGAAAAGAAACCAGATGGAGAGTATGGGAAAGACTGAAGATGCGCTGGCAGGCAGGGTGGAAACAAGCAGACTGGATGGAGGAATGGTGAAAAAGCTGGAGCAAATATCAGCAAGTTTGTGAGAGAGGTCTGAGTCTGTTTCAGAGCACAAGGGGGAAAGAAGAAGGTTGGGATGGCTGGAGGACAGTAAGCTGTTTAGGGCTGCCTATATCAGTATTAGGGTAAGGATGGAAAGATGCTGCTTCTCAGGATGTCTGTGCCAACCTTTCGAACACACACATCACTGATATTGTTATCTTGCCAAAATTTGATGGACCATAAAACTATCCCGAAAGTGCAGCTTATATCCCAGGACAGGGGAGCACCAAGGACAGAAAATGGTCTCAAACCATTAATTCAAGGTGATGTTTGTACTAGGTGTGTGAAGATCAAAGACACAACAACTTCCACTGACAGCAAATAGCTTCTGGTTATCATTGAGATACCTGCCAGCCTTAACTCCACCACTGACAAAGCCCAAACTAGGCAGTCATGGAGCTATTCACTCCCTTTCCCAGGGGAGGCACTGCTCTCCAAGCAGTCCTAATTCATCCATTTTGATTCCTTTAGAGCCTAAACCCAAGCTTTAGCACCACTGAAAAGTAAAGCTTTCTTAACTTCCTACTGGAGGTTTGCTATATTTTGAACCAGCAACAGACTGAAAATTTGAGTTATCAAATAAATGAATGATTACTGAATTATGAAGTACATTGGGCGCTTTTCCTCTTACTAGCTGCTCCAAACATGACATTTATAATACTGAGGGTATTTTGTCCCATAATTGGAGGGAGAGGACATACAATGCCAACAATTTATTAAAAAAAATAAAAAAATCCATAAAAAAAACCCCTCTTAACTAGATTTTCAGTAAAGTCTGTGCAACAGGTTGTATTAGTGCTTGTTAGCAATGACCTGCATATGTCATTTGTATGACCACGGCCCTATTAAATGCCTGGTGATGAGATACATCTCACCACGCTGCCCTTTATCTAGATTTTATTTATATATGGGGATGAATGAATTGACAAGACAAGAGGTGTGGGCATATAGATTTGCTCTACTGGCATAAATTTAGGATGAGCTACATTATTCATAAGCACTGAAGCCACAAATGAGATATGTAACAACATCCAAAATGAGTGTCAATAGAATCTGTTCCCGCAGTGCACCATCCTATATTCCTATCTGTCACATATTCCTTAGAAATTTCTCCTCCTAAGAAATCTGGTGTGCTCAGTCTGGAAAGCCACGTTGCCTTAGGATCTGTGATAAGGCTTGCCTGGAAGAGCAAGCTTTCAGACAATTGCCTAAAAATAAGTGGACAGAAAACACTAAGACTTTCCTGCTCCTAAATTATTACCTCTTTTTTCCAACCCAGCTGTGCCACAGCTGGGGATCCAAAAGTTATTTGGATCAGTTCAATTTCTTGGTGTTTTTAAAAAATGCAAAAATCAAAGCTAAAACAACAGAAATATCACAGTTCAGCAGGCAACAGATAGCACAAAACTGACAAATAAACCTATCCCAAGTCTATTTTTATAAACCAAAGAGGTGGAGGGATGCAAATTTACACTTTGGGAAACACACATGAGCTAAAACATTAGATATTTTGAAGCTTGCTCCTCATTAATGTATATTTTTAAGATGTTAATTTACTACAAGTGCACTGAGTATAGAATTTAATTATTCTCTTTATTGCCACAAAGCTGTGTGGGTTCAGAATAAAACCTGCTTCTTTTTCAGGTGGGTGAAACTGGCTACAGAGTAGTGCTTGTCAGAAACCAAGAAACAGGAAGAGTGTGCAAGAGTGGTATCAAAATATTAAAGATTAAAGTCCACTTTTGTGCCAGATACAAACCAGAAGCTCTCCACAGAAGTCCTTAACCTGACGTTTGAAAGGGAACTAAGTGTTTTCACCTGCAAAAAATCTCAGTCTGGATTTCAGATGAGTGACCTCGAGCTGAACGATTTGGTTTCCCATCTGAACCATTCCATCAGTCACACCTGGCTCTCTGCTTAAACAAATAGAGAGGTGGTACTGAAGCACCAGGCATAAATATAAAGTCTTGCTCTGACAAGGAAAATAAAAAACACTTTGTTTCCTTCACAATTTTAATTTTACAATATACCCGAATTATTTAGAACAAATAAATTCATAGCTTTACAGCTACAAAGATTTAAATAAAACACCTTCTTTCACTGATGTAAGAAAATACGTACAAGAAAACCACTGCTAGAATTATTTATTTTATGGCAACTTTGGAGTAAAGGGGAAAAAAAAGAAGGAAAGGTACCTGGAACTTCAGTGAAAGCCTCTCCAAGGACAGACACATGAAAAGGTAGATCTCTCTCTTTGAGTTTCAGCAGGACTTGAAAGAAAGTTTCAGGATCTTTGTCATGTTCCCTTAAAACAAACAGAATTTATCTCAGCATCATTCATATTTACTTGTAGAATTGCAGGTTTTTGGTTTGTTTGGGGGTTTTTTTTGTTTTGTTTTGTTTATAGAAGCAGTATTTCTCTTAAATTGTAGCTTCAGGGATCAAACATCTTCAACATATCATGCTAAATATCATACTAAAAAAAGGTTAAAGCTGGAAAAAAAGTTTTAAAATTGTTTCCCTTGTCAAAAAATATGCACACAATCTCCCTTTTTCAGGAGGAAGAGATTAATCCAAAACTTTTGTGAAAACCATAGGATTTTCCAAACTGGAATTCTGTGAATCCATGCTGTACTAATGTAAAGCTTACTAATGTAAAGCTTTTAATCCATTCATTCCTTTAGGTAAAGAAGAAAAATAAACTAACATGAGGCATTTTCTACCTTTAGACTTTTAAGGAGTTAACTAGAAGACAAAACAGAAAGTAAGATATCTGTATTTATTTATCATTTCAGGTGGAGATAATCCTAAAGGTTTGTATGGATGGGTATGACACACTTGTAACACAAGGTTGGTTATCTAAAAAGAAAAAGATAATTTGCTAATCTATATTAATCTATATTCTTTACTAGCACAGAATGAAAGGTTCAAACAGTACCACAGATGTTCCAAGTAGCCCAAATTCTCCAAGTTATATTAAAAAATAAACTAAAAAATTAAAAAATGAAATAATTCCCCCACTCTAAGGTGAATATTATCTCTTGCATTTAATTGATCTGCTTTAAATCACTGTACTTCAGACAGATGTGCACCATATGCCTTTCAAATATTTAGGGTTTATTTATTATTTAGAAAATTCCACTGTTTTCCTTCCTGGGTTAAGGGCAAACCTATAGCTCAGCTGTCCTGGTGTCTTTCTCCACAGTCTCATTTTCCAGGCTGAATCTGTAGGTTTGTCACATTGCTATATGAAAGATTAATAATTATATCATTCGGGAAATCTGAAGCCAAATGACATCTGCAGCTCTACATGTGTTAATTTCTCATGCAGTCAATATTTTTAGGTTAGGGAATTAAAACAAATTAATCTTATAATTAATGTGACTTCCCTAGGCTGAGAAATCTTCAGGAATTATGGAGTTTGCAGAATTAGTGGCCTCTTCTTAAAAGAAAGCCAGACAATAATTACTTTAAAAAGTCCTCCATCTCCCAGATTTGTTTTGTTCCCAATAATAAGGAGGAATGTAACTGCATAAGCTTTGTAATTTGTTTCACATCTGTGGACCAGGAGTCTTCAGGGTGCTTCCAGTAACCAAAGTGGATGTGAGCTCTTGCTCGGTGAGACAACTTCTTCCAGTTGCAAAGATCCAAGAAGTGCCTACTAGTTTGCTTCCATCCTGAAGCTTAAACCAGCCACCTCTGTCTCTGATAGGTAAATAAGTGCAGAAATGTGCTGCCAGTATCTCAGTTCCCTCCAAATGCCCAGTTGAAAGAGCTGAGATGGGATTACAATCCAGGATTCCAACTTGGCTGGGAGGGAACATCTTTATCAGACATGTGCAAGTCTGCAAGGAAATAGCTTTGATGCTGAGGGTCAGTGCAATTCAGTCTAAAGCTTCCCATTAGCCTCAGTTTCCCCTTGGCTGGATTTTGGGGATGCTTTAGGATTGATCCCCATGAGCTGACCCTGGATCTGATGCTGAGCTCATCCCAACGTGGACCAAACCATCCCTGTACACAGAGCAGGCAGCCTTGACAGACAGAACTACAATGCTTCCAGGGATCCTTCCAAGCTCTTCACAGCCCTGCTATCAGCTTTGCAGTCACAAAAAGTCCTTCCAGCAAAGGATATGCTTTCCCTCTCCCTTTCCAGAAGAGACCAGGGGTCCCAGAGGCAGCCAAAAGTGGAGGATGCTGTTGGAGCCACATTGTCAAGGAGCTGGCAGGAGAACATGGAGCCTTACAGCTAGTCGAAGCCACATAAGCTGCACATATTTAGGAAAACTGATAGGAATTGGAAGTTGCAGCTTTGTTTAATAGGTGGGGAAGAACAGAAGGAAAATTTGGCACCCAGAAGGAATGTTGAAAGGGGAAACGTTTCCTCCACACTGGAGCCTCTCTGATGGGTTTTCTGCTTTAGGTGATCCTCCTTCCATATCCCCTTTTAAAATATTTTGCTTTTATGTGATCCAGATTTTAATGTCACGTCTTGTGAAATCTTGTAGCTTTTCTATTTGGGAGGTCATCTCATTTGATTTATCAGATTCTGTGACTTTTCCACACCACAACCATCTCATTTTCAACTAAGACCTACAGAGAGCTTCTGGCACATGCACCTCCAGATTGCAACACATTATTATTCTTGCAAGTCAGGAAAGGTAGAGTTGCTCCGGGTAGAAAGCAGTAAATAGGACCAGACCACCTCTTTCCTGCATCAAAAAAAGAAGAGAGCTCTGTTTCTTGGCTGACATGGAGAAAATCATATACAATCCAGTCTGCCTTACTCAGCAACAACTGCTAAACACACCAGATTGTCATAGCAGTGATCGTGGAAAAAGATGAACACAATATGGAATGTCTGTTCTGTAAAGATCTGCTCAAAATGACGTGCACTTTTGGCTGCATCTGTTGCATTTTTGAGCTTTATTAAACAGTATTAATTATATATACTCCATTTCCTTAAGAAGAAGTGGAAGACTGTGTAAAAGGCTGATATTAAAATGCAAACTTTTAAAGATATTATGATTGGGGGAAAATAAAGCTAATGGGATTCTACCTTTGTTGTTTAGTTCAGGTATTTGAAATGCTCTTGTATTTTTCCTTGATTGGAGATGCATCTGGTAAAGGAAAAATAAGAACTGAGCATGGTATGAAAATGCTCTAAATTTTATTCAAAGTCCATGAAAACATCAGAATGACCAAACTCCAGCTGTCAATGCCACAAATCAGATGTAGGTACCATACCTATACTGAGAGCACTGCCATTGGAGACATTCAATCTCCACGTTTAGATACTGCACACCGAATTTTTTCTACCCAGGCCTTTTTATTTTTGAGCCTAAAACACATTTTAAGAGACACATTTGAAGTCTCTCTTAAGATTTGGCTGAGGTTTAGTGGTCTGGGTATGGGAAGGTAGCCCAGGGTTCAGCCTGTTTTCCTGACTTCCCTCTGTAATCACAAATAAAACTCCCAGGACTGTCCTTGAACTTGGGTTTGGGAGGGTGCTAGGTATCAGTAGCACCACTACTGAGCCTCCATTATCTCTGCCTTAGATTTTTCTGTTTATGAAATGGGTGTGACAGTATTATTTTTTCACCACAGAAGGATGCTGTCAGGATTAATTGATGACTTGACATCCCTCTTTTCAGCCTAAAAATGATTAAAAAAAGCAACTTCACAGCACTATGATGATGCTCCTCTATACAATCAATGGCAACAGGCTTCAAAACCCTCTTCTGTTATGCAGGAATTTGGTGAATTCAACCTGAGCCCTAAAATCTTACCCATGGAAGCTGGAACTAGGAGCAGAGTGCATGGAGATCAGCTGAACTGGAGTTATTCCCTGGGGCTGCAGGATACACATAGGATGGAAAAATACATATAAAATAAATAACAGAAATAGCAGAATTTGGCCCTTTACATTATTCAATGCATATTCATCTCTTGGAGTGAAAGTCAGTAAGAGACCCATATGGTCTTCTGTGATTTAAGTTTCATTTTTAAGTATATGTAAACTTATCATACATGGTGATAATCACAGTTATTCAGGATTTGGAAGAAGATACATCTAGCTATGCAATTAGAAAGTAGAAGAGCTGTGGAAAAGAGACAGGACTTGCTCAAAGGGGCAAAATAAATGCAATCTCTTAAAAAAAAAAAGAAATAACTATGGTTTATGCAAGTTAATCAGTAACATAAAAGTGCTAAGCTGGGGAGAAAGTCTTAATAGCTGAGAAAATACAGTGTAAAGGGTATGTAATGCTTGTGATAGCAACAGCCCTGTCGTGCCATCTCTTAAGGTGCTACATATTCTGAAAGGGTTACAAATAAGCTCAGCTAAAAGCAATATTAAAAGGGCTGATCTTAATCTTCTTAGGACATTCAGCACGGGAGATTTTCAGCAGTGGAGAATCCCAAACTGTGAGGGAATGCAAGAATAACTCACTTTTTACAGTGCCTTAAATCTAAGCAGGTTCAAACTGGGTGCACCTCCTTCTGCCTCCCCAGCCTGTAAAAATCACTCAAATGTCAAGTGGGCAAAGATGGGAGATGGCACAAAATCTTCAGAAGTTAAAGTAGCATTTTAATTTGGGGGGGGGTGTGAAGTATTATTTACTCTATTATTATTATTATTTAGGATGTAGAACAAGTGCTAAAAGGCAAGATTTCTGCCCACCTGCAGAAAATTTTCTTGCTAGAAAATGGCTGATAAAATAGGCCACTGAAGCATCACTCATTATTTATGAAGCTGGGCAGCAGTTGTGGAGACAGAGGAGTGGCGAGCCAAGAGACAGCCAGGGAGGAGGGAAAGGGACAGGGGACATCAGCCAGAGACAGGCAGAGCCACAGCACAGCATGAGGGGCAGGGACAGGGCTGGGGAGTCCATGAGCACAGAATCAATAATTAAAAGTGAAGGAAATGAAGTTTCTAAGAGACAGAGCTTGAAGTGGATGACAGTGGTGCTTTAGTTCTGGGAAAGTGAAATAGCGAGGAGGGAGTCTGCAAGCAAACAGGGCAGAGGAGATAAATAAAGAGAATCACCAAAAAAACCCCAGGAAAAAAATATACAAATACTCAAGTTGAGAACTCAAAAGTAATGGCATATCCAAACTCAGGGCAGGGGGAAAAGATAAATATAAGGTAAATAGAAGAGAAAAAGGAAAAAGCACAGGCTTGGGAAAAAAGAACACAGAAAAATCAGACTCAGAGAAAAAGAGAAGCTGCAAAGAGCATTTGAGACTACTCTAAGTGATAGAGAAAAGGTCAGAAAAGAAAAACAGTAGAGATATAAATTAGGAAGCAAACCCAAAACTACATGGTAATTAAAGGAGGAGAACTGAAGAGGCAGAGTGAAGGCAGGCAGTGATGTTCACAGGAAGCCTAGTGCAGTCAGGGGGGAAAACAAAAGCACCACGGAGGTAAAGGTAAGAAATCTGCAAAATCCTTTGGAAAAGTTAACATTTTTGAAAGAATGAAGGTAAAACAAAGCTTCAGGGCAGCAAGAGGAGAGCTGCACCTTTATCACACCCAGAGCCAGGAGTTGAAAGGTGCCTTTATCCCAGTAACGTTCTTCGTTTGGGTGCTAACAGCAGGAACTTGAGGTTCTTTACTGTTTTGACTGATACAGCACAGACTTGGGGTGGGTGATGAAGGATGCCACAGGCTGATAAGAAGACTCATATGACATCAGCCTCTTGTTGACCCTGTATCTGTCCAGGGCATTCTCAAGCAGCAAACAGCAGCACATCAATAAAGAGTGAAGGCTTTGCACGCACACTTGCCTGAACTAAAAAATGGGACTCTATTGCACTTCAAACCTAACCTAAAGAACTACAGCAGGGATTTTTTTCACTGAATGATACTATTTAATGTATTAAAATTTGCTATTTTATGTTAAGTCTGGAGCTCAGTAAAATTTGAATATAGGTATATGCTAATCTAATAATGTCAGAAAGCAGCTGTACAGTCACAAAAAATAAGCCTAGCCTTCAAAATAGAAAAATTGAAGCATTCTGGTATTTTTCTGACACAGATTTCACAGAATCATTAAGGTTGGAGAAGACCTCTAAGATGATCAAGTCTAAACATCAACCTATCACCCCCATGCCACTAAACCATGTCCCTAAGTACCACATCTATACATTTTTGAACACCTCCAGGGATGGTAACTCCACCACTTCCCTGGGCAGCCTGGGCCAATGCCTAACAACTCTTTCTGTAAAGAACTTTTTCCTAATATCCAGGAAAGTTTCCCTAACAACCAAATCTCCTATGAGAAGTGCCCAGGTTTCCCCATCTCTAATGTATGGTCTTACAGGAGCTTATATTTACAGAGATGTGGTGGAGATCAGAGTGAGTAAAGACTTCAGGAGGAAAAGAAGTCTACTTAAAGTAAGAAGACTCCTGCTACAAGCCTATTCAATATACCAACTGAAATGTATTCTAGCAATTATTTCCAAGGAGGACAGAGGGCTTCCCTAAATCAAAAGACTTTAATATACATTTCTATGTTAAGATTGGAAAAGAAAAATGGAGACAAAAAAATAAAATTCTAATCCCAAATTTCTGGTTAACAATGCTCATGATAGCTGCAAAAGAGGAAATATTACTGCTGGGAAAGAGCTATTAGAAAAGAAACAGGGGAAAAAGAAATAACCATGAAAATGCAAACATGAAGGAAAAGTTAATTGCTTTCCATTTATTCAATTTATCACAGTATTTTTCCATCTTTTTTTTACATTTCCAAGATGAGGTAGACTGCAAATTTGTAGCTAAGTCCAATGAGTTTCCTTCTTCAGCTGATGCGCTTACAAAATGTCTTGGCTGTAATTGTGCCTCTAAACATTGTCTGGCATCATCAGCATCAAAAGTTAAAACAGTATCTAATACTCCCTCAGTTAATAGAAAATGGAGTCAAGTAGAAGAAAATGGTTTTGTGTAAGTGTCACTGAAAAAAAGGGCCCTAGAAATGTTCTACAAATAAAAAAGGTCCTGATCCTCGTCTGCGCTTGCAAAACACCTTTGCAAGCCAAAGAATGAAAGAAAAAAAGGCATTAGAGAGGCCAAAACCAGCCAAAAAGTACTGGGAAATACAGCATTTTATTTTCTATTCTAGCCCATGACATATTTACAGTGAGGAGTGTGTATTTTACCTTCTGATTGTTGCAAAGTGCTGGCCTGAGAAAAATGGGTGGCATTTTGCTTTACGCTGGAAAAGCATTTTCTCCTATCTTGTCTTATCTAGAAGAGATTCATAAAAAAAAGAACCTTGGGAGTTTATTGTTTAGATTCTTCTTCTTCCTCCCCTCACCATTCACATAGAAAAAAAGAACCTCAACATAAAATATTGTGCATTCTCTAACCAAAGAAACCTCAGGATCAGCATCAGTCATTGAGCCTCTTGCTTATTTCCTCAAGAGAGATTAACCTTTGAAGACAAAGACCTGCATTTGGTCTCTGTTACCTTGGTGTAAAAATCAATGCAATTTTATACACACGCCTGTTTGATTTCTTTTACTCCAACTCAGAGAATTTAGCATTTCAGAAGCACAGGATTCAGATAAAAAAAAGCATTTTACTCAAATTTGCAACACAACCCAGTAACAGCTATGGACTACCCCCAGATAGGTTCTTTTAAAAAGAAATAAATATATTAAAACTAACTTCCTTTTGTGTTCTAAAGGTAACATAACAAATGGTTTCCTGTTGTTGTGAAGCAAGATAAAATAGCCTGAGTGACCCTGACAGCCCTGATAACCACACACAATATATCCTATTGTAACTCAACATACTATAAAAAAAGTCATGTCATGGTAATAATAGATGGGCATAAATATAGGAAAAGGGGACACAAATCCACTCAGGTGGTTCCTTGGAAGAACAGAAGAAGAATCAAACAGAATACATAAAGACTACATTGCTAAACATTTGCCTGGCAATGGTAATCTCACCATACAGGACCTTCTGTGGCAGATTCATCACCAAACTACAACTATTTGGTTGGACTCAATGATCTTCTCCACCCTACATGATTTTATACTTAATAGTCCACCAGTTATGCTGCCTGGGTCAAAAAGTAAGTCTTGGTCCTTACTAATACCCCAAGAGGAATTAGCTCAGGTACCTAACACAACTCATCCTCTTTTGGATTTGTGAAGCTGTCACCTCCAAGGATGAAGCTCCTAAGCAGGAACTTTCTTGGCACCAAGACCAAGGCTTAAAACTCATTATTCAGCAAGACTAAAGCAACTACAAATCTCACTGCCTTCAGAATGAGGAACCAGCTCATTTCCTTGAGTCAGGTTTTGCACAAACACAACTGAGAAAAAACAGAGATTAGAGGACAAAGGGGGAGGGGGGGGAGAAGGTGAAAAGATGGAGAAAAGGAGACCAAGCGAAGAGAAGATGGGAAAAGGAAAAGAAAGTCAAACAGTTGCAGTGTGGTTAGAAAAAGAAACTAATTAAAAAGAGCTTTGAAGTAAGAAGCATACCCTCACTATTATGGGTGAAAATAGGGAACACTATTAAATCATTTGCATAGGAAACATTTGATTTTTGTCTCTTGGTGTATATTCACATCCATTGGTCAGGGGTGTTTTGAATTACAAAGAGGGCTGGAGGCACCATCTACTAAGTTTGCCTAGGACTTCTTACTACAAAACCTCTTCTGTCCTTGTTTATGATGTCTCCCAAGACTGAGGCTACCTTGGACTATAACCTTTTGGAAAAATTCTGCCAAAAGTTTTCCAGAACATCTAAAGAACAAGATTTCTTTAAAGAAAATACTACCCAGTAAAACTGCAAATCATATCTTCCATATATTAGATTTCAAATAAGCCTCTGTTATAAGTACTTCAACATCTTTTTGTTTTAGAGCAAGAACTAAATATTTTGATGCATTTGATTTTGAGTCAAAGATCTGCTTTTTGTTCTGTCTGTTGGAAATCTTCCTAAAAATGTAGCCAAGCCTTTGAAAAATTTCCTTGTTGTGCCTGGTCATGGAATGGCCCATGTGTCTTGGGAACATCTTAGGCTGAAGTTGAGCAAAATAGCCCTACTGTCCAAGCTCAGGCTGCGAAAACCCAAGCAAGGACTAACATCTGAACTGAAAACAGAGAGCTTGTCTTCACTTTCAGGGATTCCTCTGGTGGATTCAGAATAAAATGACTGGACTTGGCACAATAAAGAAGTGCTTTCTATGCATTGAAAATAGGGAACAAGAAAATGGAAGATTTGGTTAAGAAAATAAAGTATAAAAAGTGAGTTGAAGAGACAGAAAATGGTAATGGTAATTTGTGCTTCTCTAGTTTGACTAAAACTCCTCCATGAGGACCAGAAAAAAGCAAGAGGACAAGTAAGATCTGATCAATATGACCAGCTAAGCAAGAACAGCATGGTAAAGAAATTGTGAACTGAGTGAAGAATGAAAGGAAATGGGGAAAAGATATGGCACAAGGCCAGTTGATATGGGGAACAGTGTGACACCAGTACAAGAGACCAAAATGACAACATAGCAAGGTTGGATATCGGGGCTTAAAAGAAACCAATGTGCTGTAGAAGGTCCCTTGCACAGGCAAGGAATGAAATGATAGAGACAGAGAAAGGCTGAGAAACTAGAGAAGAGATGCAAATTTGCTGCACAAGGAGACAATGTATGAAGAGATGGTCAAGGAACTGAGCCTGCAAAAGGGAGAAGGAAGAGGTTTGAAAGAGAAAGGCCAAGATCAGCTTGAATGAATGGAGCAGAACAGGATTGCTTTGATAGCAACAGGTGGTTGTTGCCTTCCTTCCTTCAGAGTCTGGAGAGGAGGACTTCATAGTCCCACCAGTTCTTGGGCATTTCTGCTCCAAGAGTTGGGTTGTGCAGAAAGGAAGTGAAAGAATTAAGTGTATTTGGGGAAGCAGTGAGTAAAAATAAAAAGGTTTACTTTAATATGACTCTTTTTCAGGCTATAAAGTTCTCTAGTAGCAGAATGAAGTCTGCTAAAAGTTAGTAAATAAAGGCTTTCAGGAGAGCTTTATTAAATCACTCATGACTCATCAAGTTAAAACTCCCACTCAGATATCTTAATAAAACTTTCAGACAATATATTTAATTTTCCTGGAAATCAGAAGCCAATTACTAACTACAAGAGTTACTGTTGGCTACAGCACTGATCAGCTTTCTGTAAACAGAATATTTACCAACAACTTGAATTAGTTCTCTAAAGTTTCAGTTTCTGAAGGTCAAATAACTATGTAACTGCTTAATAAAGAAGCAAAGAACTACCTCTAAATATCTCCAAGCTCTGATGGGCTTATATTCTGCTCCTTAGGTGAGGTATTAGCAAAGCTTATTTATTTTCATTTCCAAGGCTTTTATTTGCTCATTCCCTTGTGGTAAAGCTGATTTCCATGATGATTCCCTTCTTAATTTTAATACCCTTTTTACTCATCATATAGACATAAGAATTTTCCATAAAATAATGAAACCCTTCCAAAGGAAATGAAGACAACTAGGAGAAGAAAGTAAACTACAGCTTACTTTTCTTCTTTTTTTCTTCTTCCCAATTAATTGATCCACTGTCATATGCATATATGAAAGATTTTTTTTTTTAATGAAAGGAAAATAAGGTTAATTAACATAAAACCCCTCACTCCTTGAGATGTTGAATTTTGTATTTTATCCATGCTGCCTTAAGTGCCTTGGTTTCCCAGTAATGACCTAGTTCTCCTAATGAGTAACATTAACCCCTGGCTGTAGCTGTCCAGGACTTAATTGTCAAGTGGAGCTGAAATAGAAGAGTTTGCCAATCAGCAGGTATGTGGTATATTAACTCATGTCATTTCAGACTCTAATAAATAAATCTGTTGCTAAGGCAACAGGAACATCAGCTGGATCACTTCTTTTTTTCCTTAGCCCCCCATCTCCCCCACTTTTTAAAGGAAACTGCTTCTGCACGACCAGCTTTTAAGAAAGGAAATTAACTACATGTAACCGTAATTAGAAGAAACATCCTCTCTTATCTCAGAAACATATCTACAGTCAGGAAAAAAGGCATTCAAAAAAGGGAGCTGCTTTCTACTCTGACCAGGGAAACTGAAATGATTTCCCTCCACTGAGGAAATGCAATTTGAAGTAGACATCTGAGGGAGAACAGATCACAAAATATTGGAGCTCCTTGTGTTTCTGAGATAGTTTCCCCCCCTCCCTTAGTACGCTGCTGATGGCAGCTGAGCAAACTGCTTCAACTATTCATCAGGAGCTCAGGCAATTGAAACCACAGGAGAAAAAAAACACCACTCAAACCCAAACACCTTCACTACCCTCCACGAATCTTGTGATATGTGGGATTATCTTTGGAAAGCTAAAAATTATTCCATTTCCAGCTTGTCAGATTTATCTGCTAATGAAAATTAAAGTCCCTGATAGAAATGTAGCTGTCATTGCTTCTCCTTGTCCCATGGAGAGAGTTACCTGAATCTTGCATGAGAAAAGCAAGAGGAACTTGGGGCAAACAAAGGTTGCACCAAGGGAAGGTTTAGATTGGATGTCAGGAAAAACTTCTTCACTAAAAAGGTTGTTAAGCATTGGCCCAGGCTGCCCAGGGAGGTGGTGGAGTCACCATCCCTGGAAGGGTTCAAGAAATGTATAGATGTGCTACTTCACGACATGGTTTAATGGCATCTTAGGGATAGGTAGATGGTTGGGCTTGATGATCTTAGAGGTCTCTTCCAACTTTAATGATTCTGTATCTCCAAAGGCACAGGTGATTAGAGGAGCAAAAGCTGGGAACTCACTTTCTGCCTCAGTTTCTTTGCCTCTAAGATCACATCCTGAATACTCCTGCTTAAGACAAACAGATTCAAGGTTTCATAGAAAGGCAAAGCACATACAAGTGCAGGAAGTACAAACATTCTTATGTTCCATAAGATTTGGGAAGGAAGATCTTGGTACTTTTTGTTTGGGTGCTAAGGTCTCTCAGCACCTCTCAGCCCTTAATTCCTGCCCTCACTTAATTCCTATTTGTCTTAATTGTTTTTAAATTGTGTAGATTGTGACTACAAAACAGTTCTTCTGATTCTCTAGTTACCCACATCTCAATCAGAGATCAGGTAGGAAGGGAACCAAGGAGAGGCTCATAAGGCAAACTACTGCTCTTGGAAGAATTTTTGTAGGCTCTGCCCATATGATCTCCAGAGGTCCCTTGCAACCCCTTTTGGCTTTTTAGCTGAAGAATACAGAGATAATGCAAAGCATATTTTTTGCTATTATCAAAATCAGAGATGTTTTCCCCTCTGAAGCATAAACTTTTTATAGCCATATGAGAAAATGTGATATAAGAAAGAAGTCAAAAGTGATTCTAAGATGTCCACTACAGCAGGAGAACTTTCATACCTTCATTACATGCTGAACATTTCTACAAGCTCTTAAAACTGGTGATCAAGGAATAGTGCATCTTCCACTGCAAGGGTTCCATATCCCAAATCACTGGATGTGGTAAGAAATGCCAAGGTTAGATTTCACTGAATGACCAACCAAAGAACAGATACTTCCAAGCTGCCCTTCCAGTTACCATTTAAACCTGAATTTCTCAGAGTATTTCCTTTACTGTCTTATTTGCTCCTTACAAAAAAACTAGTATCTGCTCTCAAACTTAACTCCAGCTTACATGAAAATGAAGTTGGACTATTTTCTTCTGTCAGCTTCTATTTAATCAGATGTGTCCACACACACTGTCATGGCTCTTTCATTCAACATGTGTCATCTGCTGCCCTGGTGAACACCATTTTTTTTGGCAGTATGAAGCTAGTTTGGGAGTCTACTTTGAGTCTAACATCATTTATGAGTACTCAAAGGCAATGTCTAGGTTCAGCACCTACTCTTTTGTCTTTTGCTTTCTCACCATACCTGCATTTTGATGGGATAAACTTTGGTCCAAAATACTCAACATCATGAGGAAAATATGACTTCAGTATAGATCCATAGTATTGTCAAATATCTCTACATTAAATACTTTTGAATTTCCAATTCAAAGACAAATAGTCACTGCACAAATCCCGCATTTTATTGCCAAGATGAACAAGGCACTGCTGTTAAAAAAACACCTTTCCAGGCTCCTCTTCTGTGCAGCTTATAACCTGCTCTGGCAGGGGGGTTGGACTAGATGATCTCCAGAGGTCCCTTGCAACCCCTAAAATCCTGTGATTCTACGTGACTTGTGCTCAGCTCACTGATGAAGAGCTGCCCTATCACGGAATGCACAACACTGACTGCACAATCTGGCACAAACCCTTTCCAAAGACTTGCCCCTGAGTGAAGGGGACTAGGTCCTCATAGTGGGCAATCACGTTAGCAGAGCAACAGTGATGACAAACCCACCTTTCCTCCATGGACTCATTTCTTCAGCTCTCTTTGTGAGGCTCTGCATTAAAAACAGCCAACTGGGCACTGCCCTATCTCTAAACACACCATTTTCCCTTAGACCCGAAATCTTCTGATAGCTTCTACAATCTAGATTTTCTTTTCTTCTTAATTTCCTCATCATGACTCCACCACCGCTCCTCCTGCTCCCATATCTCCTGCCCCATGCTCTTGTCACACACTGGTATGTACAGACAGCAGATAAGGGCTTTATCTGATCTTCCACGTGAGTTGATAATGGCTATTTGTTTGCATGTGTGTGCAAATTCTGGCTGATTCCCCGAGTGATCTTTTATCACACTCGTACAATTAGGGGAAGAAGAATTGATTTCTGACAGCTTCCTCTTATCAAGTCTTTAACTGCTGCGATGATACAGTGCACCCAGGCTTGGGTGAATGCCTTGAGTTAAAAGAAGCCCTGTAGGTCCCTTCTCCATGAAAGAGAGATGTAAAGAGGCTCCAATCTTCTAATAAAATTAGCTATTTGTCACTTGGATGATATGACTGTGGTGGGGGCAGCTTCACCCATCCACTGTCATGCTGACATGTACAAAAAGCTGAGGAAAACAGCAGTGTATCCCAAGGACAGCAGAAATAGCATTGGCAAGTGTCTGTGGCCTCACTGGGGGTACTGAGAGGGAATAATCACAGAATGGAAGGCACTGGAAGGGACCTCAACCCTCCTGCTAAAGCAGCTTCACTTGCAGCAGGTAGCCCTGGCTCACATCCAGGTGTGTTCTGAAAGTCTGCACCAAATGCAATTTACATGCACAACTGCTGGTGGGCTAGTTTTTGAGGGTAGAGAAGGATTGTGCCACACCAGTCACTGCCATCTCCTTAATACACTCATCCTTCACCAAACAGACTTTTTATCACCTTGCAACAAAAACTTGTGGGACGCTACAAAGTTCTGACCAAAAATGGAAAACTTGTCCATTGACCACCAGAATTTTGCTCTCTGTTTCCACCAAATGCCATTTTTTTGCACAAAGGGAAGAGTAATTCCTTGGCATAGGCTTTGCAAGAAAGCAAGCTGGGAAACCCACCGCAGCCTTTGATCCGGATCCTTGGCCATAAGTCATTTCTATTAGCAGCTCCTTGCTATAGATGTTCATAACAAAACATTAAAGACTTGGTGAGAAAGGAGAAAACAAATGACTCTGTGGAGAACCTAGCAACTCTGCTAAAACACCCTCAGTTATTTATCTGCTGTCAGCAGAGGTTGCTCACTGTAATCCCTGCCAAGCTCAAGCTTCAGGGGGGATGGAGAGAAGGGGCAGGGACTGCATCAAAGGGCCTGTTCTCATGCAAAGATGTTTTAACACTGATTTAGAACGCAAAGGTCTCTGCTAGGGAACATCACTTTGAATTTGGAGGTGTTTTCCAAGCAGGTAGGGCCTATGTTGGATTGACTTGGAAGGAGAGGTGTTGAGGCTAAGCACTGTGGTGCTCCCCACCAAGCAGTGAGGTCAGCAGCACTTCGTTGTGAGAGGTTTTCTGTAACAAGAGCACAACTTCACTAAGATAAATATATATATATATGTATGTATATATATATATAAAAAATGGTTTAGCCAAAGGGTTTTTTTGTTAGGTGAAGGGGAACACAGGAACATTAAAAAATAATAATAATTAAAAAACCTCCCTTTTCTATTTTTTTGTTTCCTTTCCTTTTCTTTTCCAAAATGAAAACCACATGTAAATCATCAGGGTAGACAATGGTCGTTAAGCATTATTGTATAGGACAATATCTGCGAGCACTCGGAGCTGGAATACAAGCAGGATCCCAGTGCCAAGGTTTTACACACATAAAAACCCCCTCGCACATTACAACACTTGGCTAAAATTAGGCTGCATTATGAAGAGGCTCAGGCTAGGCCTAAGAAAGGGATGCTTTTAACCACTGATGCCTGAATAAGGC
>VWZO01001195.1:394126-485341 GCA_013396975.1 Bucco capensis
TTTGACTCTTAATACATTCAAACAGGCTTTCTATTTATGTAGGGCTGAAAAGGGAGTTTTGAAAATGCAGACAGTGGGGTTAACATCAGCTGCCCAGTGTCACCACGTATCTTTACACTTAATCACTTGCATTAAAGTAATTAAGATCATTTAAATAACATTAGATATTAACTGTCATCTGTGGTTTGCATGAAAAGAGAGTTACACCAGGATTATGCTGCTCCTTTCAGCAGCAGGGGTACCTTTTTCTTCTTCAGCAAGGAGGAGGAATCTTGAACATCAATGGTTAAATGTCTGGTTAGCATTACTGAACTATGTGCACTCAAACAAATTGTTTTGAATAATCAGATGTTAGTGATGTGTCTTTTTCCCCTCTACGTGTCTGTGCAGTGTCAGTATGTGTTTAAGGAATTATTTTATTCCTGTCAGAAGTCACACAAAAAGGCTCAAACCAAATTAAGAACTCTTGGGAAGGTACAGTATTTAGATTTGTTCATCACTTACCACCTGTGAGGCCAGGCAATGTGTAAAGGTCTTTGCTGATAGTCCTGTCCACTCAAGATATTAAAGAGGTTAAAAGTCAGATGTTGCTTATCTTCTTCTTGACAAGGATTTGTACTTTCTGATGCTTCAGACTTGCTCAGTGCTGCTGGTGCTGGTAATGGGGAAGGCAACCTCTCATGCTGTGTGGTATCAAGCCCAGGTTGGGCTTCACAAAGTCCAGACTCCAGATGTGCATTGCTGTTTTTCATTAAAGCTCTGCTCTTCTGCTGGCCAAGCAGATCCTCTGACTGATAAGCATCTCCATTTATTTTAACACCAATTACCTTTTCCAAATGGGCAAGCTTATGTTGTGGCATGAACCTGATAGGAAATAGAAATAAAAACCAAATCTATATTGTGTTTATGCTGGACTTCAGTTTCACCTGGTAATTGTTAATTAATTAATAGCAAATAAGAAGGCAAAACATGGTTGATACTCTACATCCATCAAGAAACAACTCCACGAGCATTCAGGAAATCCTATATTTTAGTGACTATGGTACCTGCAAACTAAAATAACAGGTTCACTGGCTGAGAAGCCAAAGGTCTCCACTGTACCAGTGCTAACAGCACATGCATCAATAAGAACAACAAAGCTATTTACTTGCTAAAATAAAGCAAACACCTCTGGGAAGTGAAAACACAACTCTGCCAAAAATGTCTCGATGTTTTTACCAAGACTAGAGCTAAGATTGGTAGCAAATGCCAAATAGAGCAGTGTGCAACCTAGCCTGAGTCTAGTCTCCATCTAGACTTGAGCCCAGCAAGTTCCTTCATCACTGGTCCCCACAGTCAGCAGGAACATCTGCAAGTAGACCACATCAATGAAAGCTAAGACTGCTTGTTGCCTAATAACATGGGCTAAACATGTATCATGACATGGAAGTGGGTCTTCTTACCCAGCTAGCCCTTGCTTGATTTCTGTAATGACCAACTGAAAGTATTAATCACAAACTAAAAAAAACAAACCCACTTCTACATCCATCCACAGGATGAAAACAACCATGCCCATGTTTTTTCACAGGTGTAACTAATGAAAACTAAGATGGGGAAACTGAGGCAGAGCTTCCCATGACCTTCCTGAGGTGCCACAGACAGTACTCACACCACTGGCTCTTCCACTTGATGTCCATGAGATCCCTTCCCAACCTTCCCAGAAAACCCTTCCCAACAGCAGGATGAATTCACACAGTTACACTGAGGTCATCGAACTGACTTTTGTAATATAAGAAATAGAACATTTTATGCAGATCTAGTTTTGATTTAAAGCAGCAATGAATTAGGTCCTTGCCCAGGAAACACTTGTGTGAAGCTCCTTCATTCAAACATGACTCTTCTAAATTAACACAGAGAGGATGACATACAAGGCCATCATGGGATCTTCACTCTAAATGCCTGCCTGTACCTCAAGTTAATTTACCCAAATATTATTTACTTACATGCCTTTCAGTGTGATTATGGTTCTCCTAGGTAAGCAGAGACATGAAAATTCTCCATTTCCTTTTAATTTCCAAATGTTTATGTACTACAGCTTTGTTTATTGAGCTGTTTACTAAAGTTAACACTTGCTCCACTTTAACAACCTCCTCCACAGTTCTTCAGTTTTCCTCCATCACATTTCTGGGCTGTCAACAAACCACTCCCTTCCCTCTTTGTCCAAACAAAGATTCCTAAATACCAGAATCATCCACTTAACCCTCCAGTGAATGCACCTTTCAATGCAAACAGACCCTTTTGCTTCCAAATCACTACCAAAACACACTCTATGTGAGCTTTACTGCAGTTGTACTCCATTAATTGCTTTGAGAATTCTTTTTCAACCCTCTGAATCTCCTTTCCCAACCCTCTGATTAAACTAAAAGAGTGAGATACATGTAATGTGCATTCTGTGCTTTGACTTGTTCTCCCTTACCATATTATTTTCATGTTTAGCTACACTAAGTTCTGTTTTCAAGCCACTGACCAAGTCCCCTACAAGATCTACCTTTTGTCCACTGCTCACCATCACTTGCTGCAGCTGCTCTGTAGCTAAAACCAGAAAAAGGTCAATTACATTCAACAGCTTCATCCAAATCCATCCCCTATATTCCAAACAAGACAGGTTCCCAAACATGCCTGAATTCAACCATTCCCATCTCAGTAACTTTGCCACCTTCAGATTCTCAGATCATAAAAGTATAAATTCAGAGTGGAGACCTTATTGTGGCCTTTGAGTACTTACAGGGGCCTATAAGAAAGAGAGAGACAGACTTTTTAGCAGTGCCTCTTGTGACAGGACAAGGGGTGATGGTTTTAAACTAAAAGAGTGAGATTTAGACTAGAGAGAAGGAATTGTTTCCAGTGAAAGTAGTGAGACACTGGTCCAGGTTGCCCAGTGAGGTGGTAGATGCTCCATCACTGGAACCATTCCAGGTCAGCTTGGAATTAGGGCTCTGAGCAACCTGATCTAGTTGCAGATGTCCCATCTCACTGCAGGAGGGTTGGACTAGATGACCTTGAAAGGTCCCTCCCAACCCAACCCATTCAATGATTCTATGGGTTCCACACATACATTTTACTAACATTTAAGTTATCATCCTGACAGTTTAAGCTGAATTATAGACCTAAAACTGGCTGTTGGTGGATCATCTGAAGGATTGACACATCCCCATGAAGATATACCTTTCCATATTGACTCATGGGAAAAAATGAATGAGAAATATTTTAAGGGATTTGCCCTAAACCACCAAATCTATGGCTGAACTGAGAGGACTCATTTATCAAACCAAATTTAACTAACAGATTTTGAAAAATCATTGCCATTAAGAAGAATTGCTTGATTTGTGAGAGGTCAAACTACCTAGGCAGGCTGTAGCCCTTTGCCTGTCTTTAATCTCCCAGTCAATCCTCCACTCAATGCCCCATTTCTATTTCTGAAGAGGTTTTCTTCTTAGTTTTCAGCCTTTATAAATCCGATCCATCACTGCAGAATTTCTAATAATATTAGATAAAACTTCACCAATCTCTCTCTGGAATAAACTATTTAATAACCTTTATTTAAGACATGTGTGTGCAATCAATTCTGTGGTATTTACTTGTATTACACACAGAGTATTCATCATTCTGACAATTTTTAGAAGTTTTAGAACACCATTTCACTTAACAGTTTAAAAAATAGAAGGAAAAAAAAGAGATTTATTTGATGGTTAACTTTGGAACAAGTTATCTGCATTAACTTCCATTGTTTTGGCATAAAGTAGTTCTGTATATTTTACTAACAACAGTGGAGACATGATAAAGGATGTAGGCAGAGAGCCATAAACAGCTCTCCCTGCAGCCCATAGTGTTCGTGTAAAAGCATTCATTTTGGGGGGGTGGGGGGGGAGGCTTTGATTGGAAGTTGTCTGTGTGCTCAGCCACTTGGATTTTGCTAAACACAACCATGTATAAAACCTCATACCTGAACAGAACTATTCGAACTGCAGCAAGGTCATTGTAAATCATATGTAGTATAAACTTGTCCACATGATTGGAATGATATAATGGATATTGTAGTCCCTAACCACTAGCTAATGTTCTTTATGACACTTAAATAAATGACCTGAAAATAAACTAATAGCAACATGAAATCTTCTAAACCTGTTCATGTGCATTTCCCAAAAGCAGGCTGGAGAAAGACAATGTCCAGTTAGTACATTTTTGTGTGTTTACATTTTCCCCAGAATATTTTTGCTCCAGCTAGTCTATTTTTCCCCTCTTCCAGACTCACATTAATTCTTCTTTCCTGCCACCTCCTAGACAGAGTCATCTCCCCATCCAGTACCTGCCCAGACCTCAGTCATTTATAAACATCAAGAGTTTGCAGGACTCCTACATCACCACCCAGAAGTCTATAACCTGGAGAAAACACAAGGGCTCCAATGTTTTACCTGGAGTCAGTATCTACTCCCACAAAGACCATCAGAGCTTTTAAATTATTTCCTATTTTTCAGAACATTATAACCTCAGAGATGCTGGTTATGGGCCAGCAGAGCTGGGGCAGGGGCAAACATAGGCTTAAATAATAGGTATAAGGAAGACATTGTTTACTACAAGGGTAGTGAGACACTGGTCCAGGATGCCCAGAGAGGTGGTGCTAGATGCCCAATCCATAGAATCATTCCAGCTCAGCTTGTCTGGGGCTCTGAGCAACCTGAGCTAGTTGCAGATGTCCCTGTTCACTGCTGGCGGGGTTGGACTAGATGACCTTGAAAGGTTCCTCCCAACCCAACCCATTCTATGATTCCATGACTCTTAAAAACAACTTACCACAGCAGATATGTAGAATTTAGTTACAAGAAGAATGCAGCATTTTTCTCTGCCTTAGTTACAACACACTACATACAGAAGAGAAATGCCATAGCATTCTATTTTTAAGATAGGAGAAGGGTTTTCTTTTTTTTGGTGATTATTAACTTCTGGTAGTGAATTCATTGCACATGCAACTTTCCAGAAAAAATTATCACCAAAGCACATAAGTATTCACACTTTCAACAGATTCAACAAGGTACTGTCCCTTATAGTTAAAAAAAACATAGACAATTATTTACTTTCATGCATAATTCATATATATTTAAACACTGAAAGTTCAGAACAAACAATGAGAGCTTCAGATATCTAATTTTAGTCCCATAACTTGTTTTCAAAACTTTCAAAACTGTTTTTCTTTTATTTTTTTCACATTTTTGAGGACCTATGACACAGTGAACAGTTTCAAAACTTTATAAACACTTTACGAAGAGGAAGCCTTGAAAACTTCCCCTTTTTGCATACTGAGTATAAGATGCCTAGAGTAAAAAGATGGGTTAAAAATTAAATTGAGTTCATATATAATAAAAATTCCATGTACTAAAACTTTGAGTTTGAATCTAAATATTTGCCATTTTGAATAACAGATTTTTTTCTTTTAAACTCCCCAATCTATATATTATATATTTTCTTGTCATTTATGCCATGAAACCTCACTTTGAAAAAACTCATGTATTTCTCCTTGAAGTGTATACTCCTTGGAGTAGATGTATTTCTCCTTCAAGTAGACTTTCCCCAGCTCTTTGGTACCACGTTGCTATATAACATCATAGGTGTTTATTCACAGCCCTCAGGAAAAATTACTTCGAGGAACTAGGTTTCTCTTTTTGTGGCACCAAGAGTCACTTTGTGCACCATTTCATTAAAAACAACAACAAAACAGTGGAAGAGCCACAATGTCACTGCTTGATGACTAGAAACTACATTAGAAAGACTAACTGGAGTGCTAGTTTAGGTTAGGCCTTGGAGCTGGAGCACACACATTTTATCACAGAATCATTTGAGCTGGCAGAGACCTCTCAGATCATCAAGTCCAACCATTACAGAATCACAGAATCACCAAGGCTGGAAAAGACCCCCAGGGTCATCAAGTCCAGCCTATGACCCAATANTGAGGGGCCTAACACTGGCAGGTCATCACTATACCATGTTCCTCAGCACCCAGAACTCCTCCTCAGCAGAGGAAAGCACAGGTCAGAATTAAAATGGATTTAAGAAAACAGCCAAACTGATACCAATATAAAGTATACATCAAGCTGTACTCACCCCAGTCAATCCACAGTGGTCACACTAAACAGAAAGCTAGTTCTCAGGAAAAGGAGCAGGATCAGCAAACACCCAGGCAAGAGGAGCTCCATCCCCAGCAAACTTCTCCCTTTGTACTGAGGGAGACATGCATGGGATGAGCTTCACCTGGAGCCACTTCAGCTCCCTGTCCTGGCTGACTCCAAACTCCTCACACCAGCAGCTCATGGCTGGCCCACATTTCACAGAATCATTAAGGTTAGAAGAGATCTCTAAGATCATCAAGTCCAACCATCTAACTATCACTAAGATGCCACTAAACCATGTCCCTAAGTACCACATCTATATATTTCTTAAACCCCTCCAGGGTTGGTGACTCCACCACCTCCCTGGGCAGCCTGGGCCAATGCCCAACAACCCTTTCAGTGAAGAAATGATTCCTGACATCCAGTCTAAACTTCCCCTGGTGCAACTTCAGGTGATTGCCTCTAAAACCCAGTAGAAGAGACCTTCACCACTGATGCACAGCCACAGCATAACTTAGAATTTAAGAAAGCTTTGTCTTCCTTTAAACACTATCACAAATGTCTCTTTGCTAACTGTAGTATTTTACAGTAGGATTTATATGCCCTAAAACACCACAGAGGTTTACAGAGAACTGCTGGACTCTAGTACCTGAAGCCTATTTATAATGGTTGCAATGAACTGGAATTTTTGACATTTGCAAGAATTCTGATATATCACTTTTGCACTTTCTTGATTTTATCCTGTTCCCATGCTGACTCTGTTCCCACAATTATTACAAATATATGCAAAACTACACAATCGTGCACACATATTATTGGCTGAACACTGTCCAAGTACCAAATCTGTAAGGAAACCTTTGAGTTTTTTTCAAAAGTCAGATTTTTGTCCATTTTTCTAAGGAAAAAACCCCAAAAGCTCACAAAAACAGTTCTCTGGAGGGCAAACTGGAAGAGACAGCAATGACTTTTGCATATACTTGTTTTTTATATTTATATAAATATTTATATATATATATTATTTATATTTATATATACAATTGCATATATAATTTTAAATATTTGGGTTTATATATTTATAGATAATTTTTTAGATTTTTTTTTTTTTATATTTAATGTTACAAATCATCTGAAAGCAGTAAAACGGATGTGGTTTTATTTACCTGCTTCTCAAATGATTGCAATAGATGACAAAATAGGGAGAGTAGCATCAATTCATTTTTTTCTTCCTCAGTTCATTTTTTTTTTCTCTGCAACTACTGTCACATTGTGCTCTACACCAAAAACAAAAGAGCTGCTGAGTGTGGTCAGGTGTCCCAAACCTCCAAAGAAGATTCTCAGTATTTAGGGAATTTGATATTAGGTTTTATTGAAGTTGTCATAGACTTTTGGGGATCTAATTTCACTTTCTGATCTTTAGCAATGGTTGTTTAATTCTTCATTCAGAAGAGGGAAGAGATTACTTGTCAGCAGTAATCTCTAACACAGATAATGCCATATAAATATTAGGGGCTTATAAGCATGGACAAGGATTAGGAGCAGAGAGAGAGAACAGAAAGAAAACTGAACAGAGCCAAGATTAAGCACTGGGAAGGGCATGAAAAAAAGGAAATACAAGGTCTGTGGCTGAGCTTTTCTTCCCAGAGCAGACTATAATTTTTCCTGTGTAGAATAAGTAGGGCTTACACACATTTCCCTGTTTGCAAACTGCAAGATACAGAAGTATGAAATATTATTTGAGATGTGATCAATATCTTCTCCCAACTATCTTCTCTCTTCCACGACACAGGACAAATACAGAACAGACTCAGGGAATCACTGAGGTTGCCTCTGGTACAGGCTTGCTGCTCAAAGCACATCCAGCTGCTCAGAGTCACATCTACTCAGGTTTTAACTATCAGAGAGGCCAAGGATGAAGGTATNATGAAGACGACTTCTGATAAATAAGCCAAAATCTTGCTGTTTTAGTAACAAACTAGCTGAAGGTAACAACCCTTGTCACTCCAGCAGTGTGCCTGATTAGCAAGCAGGATCCAGAGGTGCTCCTGGAAAAGAGAGGCTGGATCCAGATCAACTGCAGGCAGTTGGTTTTGACTTAGTTGGTAACTTTGTCCATTGGAGTGGGGAAGGAAGACGAGACAACCAGGAGAGGAGAGATGACAACAGTAAAGAGAGGAAAAGAGAAACAGGATAATTCTCAGATTCTTCAAATCATAACTTCCACCTATTTTTCTGAATGATTTCTGAGCAAATTCTCTCAATACCTAGTATCCACGTTTGACACTGGCAAAAATTCCCACTTTCACTTAGCATCTACACTTTTCTTTCCGAGGTAGTTTCACACTGATTCAACAACACTACTTCTAGTTTATTCTCTAAGATGTTGTATCTGTGCTTCAATATAAGGAGGCTCATAGAATCATTCTGGTTGGAAGAGACCTTGAAGATCATCAAGTCCAACCATTAACCCAATACTACCAGGTCACCACTAAACCATGTCTCTCAAAAACACATCTCTATGCCTTTTGTCTTTTAAACCCCTCCAGGGTTTAATAATTTAATAATAAATTTCACAACTTCAAATCCCTAAAATCCTTTAACACTGAAGGTAAGAATCTGTGCAGTTATAATTTCTAAGAACATCATTTTCCACAAATGAAANAATTTCTGAGCAAACTCTCTCAATATCTAGTATCCATGTTTGACAATGGCAAAAATTCCCACTTTCACTTAGCATGTACACTTTTCTTTCCAAGGTAGTTTCACACTGATTCAACAACACTTCTAGTTTATTCTCTAAGATGTTGTATCTGTGCTTCAATATAAGGAGGCTCATAGAATCATTCTGGTTGGAAGAGACCTTGAAGATCATCAAGTCCAACCATTAACCCAATACTACCAGGTCACCACTAAACCATGTCTCTCAAAAACACATCTCTATGCCTTTTGTCTTTTAAACCCCTCCAGGTATGGTGACTCCACCACTTCCCTGGGCAGCTTGTGCCAGAGCTTGGCAATCCTTTTGGGGAAGAAATTTTTCCTGAGTTTGAGTCCTCGGTGCTGCAGCTCTTGTTGAACATGATTTCAGCCCAAAAGCATGTCTAGCCTCATCCACTACTTGTGAGATTATATCCATTTTGTTACGTATTTGGTTCAACAATATCTTAAGAGCTTTAGGTCAGGGAAAAAAAACAAGAAAACACATCTATCTATCTATCCGATAGTGATTACTCTGCTTTTTAATACTAGAAGGGAGACTCTGGACCCACTGAAGTCAAAGGCAAAGCTCTCTTAAGTGAGACCAAGTTTGACCATAAATATATTATTTCTAAAGAATAATTTAATAATAATAATTTAATAATAATAATTTAATAATAAGTTTCACAACTTCAAATCCCTAAAATCCTTTAACACTGAAGGTAAGAATCTGTGCAGTTATAATTTCTAAGAACATCATTTTCCACAAATGAAATGGTGATAATTTAAAAGCTTCTCAGAAAGATGGTAATGAACTTTGATACATATTTTATAACACAGGTGAAAATAACTTATGCATTATTTTGCACAAGACATGAAAACAGATTAATTGGTAGTTCAGGAAAAAAAAAGAAGTAATTTTCTCTATAATTAAACATCATGGTTGTGTAGATCTGCTGCCAGCACTGCAAGTTAACAGATACACTTTTGGACCTCTATGAGTCTCCTTGATAACAACTGCTAGAAATGTAGAAATTGTTGACTTAAGTTCTGCTTCTGCAGAAGTTCACAAGAATGAATTACACTACGGGGAAAAAGTTAGTCTTCTGAGAATTGCAAGGTTTAAAGGTTCTTTAGGATCCTAAAAGATTGGTCATGTTCATTAGTGCTTATTTAAACAAGAAAAAACCCCAAACCCAGCTCAGCTCTCGGGTGCTTGTTTAGAAAATGCAAATTTCACATCTCGCTCCAAACAATACAATCTCTCTCCTTACTACATAGAGTCAGAAATGGGTGTTTGAAAACTGATATCACACCTTAAATCATCTTGGCTTTTATCTTTTTTGTTGTTGTTAGTTTTTTAATTAAAACTAATACCAGGCTCCTATAACATATTTCCTGCTTTGTGGAAATACTTCTAATCAGGATCCTCTAGGATAGATGTCCCTTTTAAACAAGGCTGGTTGGGAACATAGGCAATGCAGAAGGGAGTGCTATCATAACACTTCAAGAGTTAAGTGACTTTATGAGAAAAATACTTCCAAATGTTTCCTCAAAACCTTCCAAACCGCACCAAAGAACATTATCGTAATATTATGTTTCCCTCTGGCCTCCAAGATTTTAGGTTTGCTGTTCTCAAAATGATACTTAGATGTACAAAAAAAAAAAAGAAATAAAACAAAAAAAATCTCTAAGTTTATGCAATGCATAAATTGTTCCTAAAAGAAAAGCTGCCTTTATAGATGGCAGATATTTTACATTTTCAATAGTGTTGCTGTATTAATTGAACAAATGGTGCTCGGGGCTGCACGTGACTAGGCCTTTTTAAAGCTGAGCAGTCACCGTGTGATCTTATTCATAGCAAATACTGAAAACAATAACTGTCCTAACCCATTACATATCAAGTTACCCTTAATAGATAGCCATATTTCTTTGCACAGTATACATAAGCTATAGAAACTGTATGCCATATATCAATACCATATTCCAGCAGATCCACCATCAAAGAGTTCGTTTATAGGAGGTTTTCATTTGACTCAGGGTTGTAATGTTCTGTGCAAGCATAAGCTAACCATTTCAGTGCTTTTGCCAGCAAGCTGCTTTTTTGGCAGATTATTGGCAGTACAGATTGGCAACAACCTAGTGCAACTAAGCCCTTCTTATAACTTACAGGTAAATAATGATTTTAATAAATTTATGTAAAATGTTCCACTTGCTCACATCTGGGTTTGATAACTCACTTGACTGCGCAAAGGCAAACCTCTCTGTGTTTCTCAGGAGAAATGCATATTTCACCTTAATTATTTAACACTTTCTCAGGTACCCCAAGAAAATAAATAAGCAAGGAAAGCTACTTTCACTTCAAGGTTTCACTGAAGAAAGCTTTTATCTGGAAGAGCCAAAGAAATTAATTAAAAAAGAATAATTTTCTGCACACACACAAAAAATCTAAACCATATTTTGTCATCAGTACAACACTCAAATAATAAGAAAACCAGAGTAGACCCACGAGGCATCCAAATCAGATAGTCCAGCCTCTGGCCCTGAGGACCTTGGGGTAATATAGAGACTTTGACCTTCATTTGTTGCTGTATTAGATTTATTTGTACTTTTTCTGCACTACAACTGAAGGTTCAACGTGTAAGTGTTTGTATCTCAGCCAGGCAGTGTGGTTTAGAGGAAACTTTAATCACAACTTTGCCAGTGTCTCATTGTCCAAGCACCAAAAGTCTCTTTCCATCTCTAGAACGAGAGTGGCAGTAGCTCTCTGCCTTGAAATGACCAAGTTTTGCCAGAAAACTCTAAAAAAATGTTATTACTACTAGTAGCAGAGTCATTAAAGGAAAAAAATAACCCAACAATCACAACACAAAACCCTTGGACTCTCTTTTTCTGATATAAATCAAGGTGACAGTGATGCTCATTTAAGATCACTGATCATCTGCCCTTCAGCATCCAGGCTGCAGAAGGTTTCTCAGGAAGCCTTCACCTCCAAAGTCTGTAAAACACATGTGGCCCATCAGTGAGCCCTACAAGGTCTTAAAGACTGTAGAAGAAGAAGAGGAACATGCAGTTTCGTGTTGGAAAATGGAGAAAACAGTATGAATACAAACAGTACTATTACCTCTATATGCCATGTTACTAACTTGGTGAGGATGGGCAACAGCAGGATGTCCCCCATAAGGGGACACAGGCTTGTCAACAGCTTTGAGCTATCACCTGCTCTGCAGCAGGACAGGGTCATCTTGAATATTATTGGCCTGAATCTATTAAAAATAAACAAATACAATCAGAAACCTTGGAGATGCAAAGAGCTTGACCATGACTGTTCAGCCCAATGCTTTGCTTCTACAGCTCTGAACACAGTTTCTACAGATATGCTCCACATGACCACAGAGAGCAATATTCTCAGTATGATACTTTGAGGTTTCTACTGAAATAGGTCAAAAAGGTGAAAGGCAGGCCATTACATTAGAATTTGAAGACAAATGACCAAATCAAAAGATTTAATAACACCAAAGAGAAGTTTTTTCAGCTTCTCCTTTCTTCTATGCCCAAGCCACCACTTCTCAGGGCATCAGTTGCCTGACATGCCATGCTCTATCTGTTGAGAACTACTGTCAGCTGCCCCAGTGTTCTTCATGTCCTTCACCTCCAGTGCTGGGAGCAACACCATCAGCCTGCTGGAACACATAACTGATGTCCTGCTTGTGGATACATCTCAAAATTCCATTAAATAATTGCTTTAAATGGGGCCTGTAATGATCAGGAAACAATTATCAAGCATCGGATTTTATTTGTGCCCAATTCAGCCCACAATTTGCTTGCTGGTTTTTGAGCATTTATTCATTTATGGGGTCAGCAGTTTAGGATTTTGTAAAGCTTGGCAATCTGGTTAAAATCCAGTGAATTCTTATTGAGATCTATTGGACATGTGGTAAAACTCACTGTTGCTATATTGGACTTACTTTTAATTTGACCTGTTTCAAGGCTTCAGCATCCTTCCAGCACGTTAGAAACCTAAGGGCATATATTTGTATTGTTTAAAGGCAGGAAATTCTGTGAACTGAAATGAGAACATATCCCTTTTGCCTTTATGGACTTTTGTTATTTTCTCTTCCTTTTGGGGTTTTAGAAACAAAACCAGTGAAAGCTGAAAGTTTGAACAATAGCAAATTACTTTCAAGGGGGAAAAAAGGAAGAAAAAGTAAAATACTAAGCATACTTGTATAGCTTTATCCATACACTTTGTAAATATGTAAATTGGACTTACCCAGGCATCAGAAAATACTATTTGCATAAGGGCCTTAGACTGCAACAGGATCATACTGGTTTTGTTATAAAAGACTGTGGACTTTGCTGTTTTTACTTTATTATTATTCCTTTACTACCTTGTATTAACTTGTACCCCACTGACTTCATGACAGAGCTGATTTGTTTCATGCTAACCACAGAACTAGGGCAACTGCATTTTTATTGTAAGGAGAAAAAAACCTAAGAATCTTTGTAGCTCTTTCACTTTAACTCCTTGTCCAAAGAATCCCACATCCCTCCTTTAATTGGTGCAAAAGGTAGGTCTGAATCCTGAGAAATGAAAAGAGAACTGGGGAGAGATGAACAGGGACACATATTAAATTAAAGAGTTGGACAGATACTGCCTTTTAGACAAACTTTCTTACAGCAGTTGTACTAATTAGCAGAAGGACTGGAGGCAGAGAGGCTGCATTAGCATGGAGACCTGCTCTCAGCAGGATGCATTAACCCTAGTGCAGTACTGCACAAAAGATGTCCATGCTGCTCCTGGCACTCCAACTAGCTTCTCTCTTTATTGCATATAATGAATTACACTGTACTACTTTGTAAGAGTAAGGTTATAGGTTATAGCCCTAGTTATGGCTCTCTGGAATACTCCTGCCTCGTGGCAGGTTACAGAGATCCAACTAAGTCTGGATAAAACTTGCTGGAGGATAGCTCACTTGTGGCAACCTCAAGAGCAGCCATTTCAGCAAAAGCCCAAACACTAACTCAGCATTTACCCAGTGGTGTGCCTTGCATACAGCATACTACGAGCTGCCTGCTCCTATCTAATAAGCTTAATAGCTAAATATAAATTACAGTGGGATGGCAAAGCTTGAGAGAGGCATTTGACACCCAAGATACTGCTTGGCCACTGGATCTTTCCTAGCTAGTGTTTCTTCACACTTGCTAATCCCTCTTCCTGGACAGCAGCAATTATGACATTGGTGAACTGCAGGACTTGGGTTTATTTGCTTTCATTTGGCACAGAGCTTCGTGCCCATCTCAGCTACTCTTGGAGGTTACGACAACTGAAGCAGGGATCACAATGAGACACCATCAATCATCATAATAAATACAGCTCAGCTGTTTCCATGCAGTCAAAGCCTTTGGTGGAGAAGAATCTTAATAGGAGATTTGAAAGAGCATGAAGCAGACGCTTTACTTTAAGTGTTGGCAGTAATGGCTTCCAAAGAAACACTCCTGACCATCAACCCTGGGGAATAAAGAGCTGAAAAGTACTCATGTTCACATGGATTATCTGTCTTGTAGATCTCTGCATAAAAGCAAAGGGGATCCATAAAGCTGTAGTACTTCTACAGTCTTTCCTGCAGAGGTGGGCTTGGTTCCCACTCAAACATCACTTTCCTGATGGAAAAAGTGGGATCTAATACCTAGCAGCTATGACAACCACCACAGTTACCCCAACTATGCTTGGGGTGACATACAGCCTCTCTTATTCAGACTACACTAATTGAACATTATTGCCCAAGTGGTCAAAGAGCAACTAATGTATTTTGAAATGCAGCAGCATATAAAAGTTTTCATCATATATTCAGCATACATATGCAGAACTGACCATAAGGCACTAGTTTACAGTTTCTGCTTACCCTATTTCTCAGTTCTTCTCAAAGTGTAGTTAAAGATTCTTAGGGCAAAAATTACAACTAAGTTCATGATCTACACAAAAAAAATTTGGCTGTGACACCATTTATTAAAAGTTATGATAAACTAGAAGGTCCAACTCAAAGGAGCAGATGCACTGTTTGCAAAGTTGGAGCTGCAGACAGCATTTTTTGTGCCCAGATCAAAAGAACAAGGTGTTCATATAAATGGCCCTTTTATTTTGATCCTATTATTCTATATGAGCTCGAGAAGAGATCAAAGGAAAAAGTACCCAGGTTTCACTATTAACACTTAACATAGCTCCAGTCAGAAAATCCTTTCCAGATTGCCAGTGCAATTTAAAAGCCCAGCATATTTTTGTTGTTCTGCTGGGTAATATACCTGCAGGCAGGGTTTTGATTCCTTGACCACCTTTTCCATTGTGGAAAATTGCTTCTGATATCTATAATTTGAGTTATTTTCATTTTTATGACAGTAATCCCCCCCGATACCTTACCTTTGGGGACTACACTCTTTTGGGTTGTATCCTCTATTATTCCAGAGAGGCAGGCTGCCCTGAAGTAGGGACAATAGAATATTGGCTGTACACAACAGTTAGGAGATTCAATACTGCTGGAGTCAGGCATGAAGCTCTGGTTCAGCCTCTGCCAATGGCAATTCCACTGGAAGCAAAACATAACAGCATCAACTAGGTATGTAAACAAACCAAACAGGCCTTTAAAATAAGGGAAAGGTTCCCCCTGAGAGCTGGCAAGAAAAAATGTGCTTTAATATGTTGTATTGCTTATTATGACATTAGCCAGGACTACTACTATTAATTAATGGTCCTACAGCCTCTCTTGGAACCCAGCAGCACTGCAGAAAGAAAATTAAAATAATAATATAGTGTATTTCTTACATAGTCTAAGTATGCTAAGAAATTTTAATATTCAGGCTTTCTTGGAGTGTAAACTTCTCATGGATGATGCAGTAACTTGGGGCAGAAATGTCAGGATTTCACTCTCAGTGAATTTCTTTGACATGCTAAGAGTGCAGAAATGTGGTAATAAATAGACATAGCTTATTAGGCTATCTTTGGAAAAATCAATAGTCATTCATAAGAAAAAAGAGTGCTTATGTCTTCTTCCCTGCCTTGCCTCCTCCTCCCCATTTGCCATTAAAGCATCTGTGTTACAAAGACATTCCAAAGTTTAACGTAAATGCCAAAATGTAGGCACTGATCCCACCCAAGCTGGCTCAGCCATGGCCTACCATCTTGAACATATTCCTTTTATCCAGCTCAGTTCCAGAAAGGGGTTGGGGGGCAGGGAGGGTTGGTTTGGAATTGATGGGTTTAGGTTGATATTTTTGGGGTTGTTTGTTTGGTTTTTTTTTATGGTACTATAACAACAGGAGAGGAGATGGCAAGTCACTCTAGGAACTTACATAGTACATGCTAAACACATGCAAGTGAGCTGTGGCCTGAAGTGAATGTTACAATTATGGATGAAATGGGACAAAACATCAGAATCTGTTCATATTACACACAGCAGCCAACTGGCTATAAATCTAAGAAGCAAGCTGGCAAGCTTTAGAGTTTAAATGGATGAATACAGGTATAAATGGAAGAAGAGTGGTTTGTTGTCAAAGGAAAGTTTTTTTACAGAAAAGAATGGATTGTGTTGATGAGGGTTTTCCTAAGGGTAACCATGTTGAGATGAAAAAAGAAAAAATATGAATATTGGGACATTACATACATTTCTATTTTCTGTTCTGTTTTGAGGCAGAGAAGTCTGATCTAGTGTGTCTCAACAATTATAACATGGCTTTGCAGATAGGTGTTCCCAGTGAATAGGGACACAAGCTCTTTAGGAACACTTCTGCACCTGATGATTCATAAACAATTCAGATTCAGAGATTCTGAATTCAGAATGCAAATTCAGATTAAAATTAGAATCACAGAATCCTAGCATCATTGTGGTTGGAAAAGACCTCGGAGATCATTAAGTCCAATCACCCACCCAACACTACCATGCCCATCACTAAACCATGTCCCCAAGCACCATACCTCCATGTTTTTTGAACTCTTCCAGGGATGGTGATTCCACCACCTCCCTGGGCAGCCTGTTCTAATGCCAGATTACTAGAAGTTGAGCTGTGACAAGCCATGAACCATTTTTCATGCCCTATTTCCAGCTGAAAGTAATATATGCTATAGCCTTCTCTACTCCCTGTATATGAATCACCAAACCTATGGCCAACAATCCTACCAGTGCACAAGCCCACCAGAGCACCTTGAGGCTGCCAAACCTACACCTTCGTGGCAGGCACAAAAGATGAGAGAAGCATGTCTGAGACATTCTTCTCTTTTTATTGAATAATGATGACTAGCAGAACCTCCTGGAATATAGGTCCAAGAAATGTCCTAATAGATTTTCATAGCTAGATGAACTTGAATGACTTTTTAGAAGTCTAATTACCTCACTTGAACATTCTGGGATCTTACCAAGACAAACCTTTGTTCTTTCTCCACTCCATCCAAGGTAAATGTAATTCCTTCTTGAATCCAAAAGCAGAGCTTAGATTCTTACCAACTCCAATATCAGCTAAACTTTAAAGACAGAAAGGAATTTAATAGTAATAATTGATTATATTAATATATATTATATATTAATATATAATAATTCATTATATAAGGATGCACATCTAATAATTTTTACAATGCTTTCCTTATGTTTAAAAGTGGCTGTAAGCTCCTGGTTTTGATGTACTCACTGTTGACAGAATTAGATGGAAACTGTAGGAAGACTGATAACAACTTTGCTCCCCAAAACCTTTCTCCTGAGTCTCTGAACTGACTGAATGGGAACTGAGAGGGAAAAGAACAAAGATTTGCTGTTCTTTACAGTCACGCAACGAAAAGTGTAGGTTAAGTACAGGAAGTATTTGCAGATTTCAGATATTTTGTGGACCTTTGTTGCTTTTCCTTGCATTCAGATCTAATCTCAGCCCCAGCACAGAGCTGGACTTTCATGTTCTGTACTCCTTCACTAACAGAAAATCCAATCCACTCTGACACTTCAGCCAAAGTGGACTCAAGACATAGATTTTTAACTCCAGGCTTTTGCATTAAGGAAAAAAATGTTTCACCAAGAAGGAGATGGCTTAAAATTATACTGCCGAATAAATTAATACAAATATTTTATGTATATCCATAGTAGACCATGCTTATAGACGGGAAAGATACAGCTATAACTTTTAGAAGACATCTGGATAGACAATGTAGTGCTCCACATCACACATGTCACAACCAGGTGATCTTTAAGCCTCATGGGTATAAAACCACTTAAGTTTCTGATACCAAGTAAGTATATATACCTCCAGCTCACTCCAGTTACCAGCAATACCTACTACAATATTTTCAGAAGGTCCTTCAAACAAAAGAGTAGTATTCTCACTACAATTTTGAACAAGCAAGAAATTGTGTTTGGTTCTTTAGCTACAATCAAGCATCAATTTTGGATTGTGTGAAGTCAGAACTCTTAAAATAAGCCAGCTTTTTATAGAACAAATTTCTGGGAAGCAAATCCCCTCCATGAATTGAGTACAATCAGCTATTCTCATATAACCAGCTCTGATCTGAAGGTAAGGTACATGATCACATACATAAAGAGGGCTGGGTGATTAACTCAAGAGGTGTTCCACCAGCACTCACAGGAATAAGCAGAAACACCTCAACACTGTTTTAACTTCATTATGCTACTGAATCACCTTTGGTTCTCAACCTTTTTTGTGCTAAAACCAGCATTTCATCTTGCACATCTTTTCCTATTGTCTCTATTACCCAGATCCTTTTCCCTCTTCCTCCCTAGATCAAATGTTTCCTTACTGCAGGGAGTTATCACACCCTAGTTATAATTATTCCCATTTTATTATGCTCTTCTTGGGCATACAGAAAACCAATTACATTGGTCATGTGAAATGCTGAGCACTTTCCTCTCACAGTGGCTAAAAAGGGGTTTGGGCATGTTGCAGAAGGCTCACAGCACAATGGGCAACTCAAATATCAAATTTGTCAACCAGCAATATTTGGCATCGAAAACAGTTCTGAATATGAATAGGAAAATATTTGGCTGTCAGATATTCAGAGGTGCTACATGCCAAAGGAGTGTTTGGGAAATTTCTAGCTCTCACAAGAGCTTTCAGCTAATTCATGATGGATCATCTGTACCATTGGATGCTTTCTGGAAGCACATTCCTCTTTCTCCTTTATTGTCTTTTGAGAAGAAAGTAGGACATGAAACTCTCACCAGAAAATAAGAAATACATTAACCTCTAAGGTTCTTGCATTTTGGTAAACAGTGAGATCACTGAAAATCTTAGCTTCTGCATATGAACTAGAGGAGAATAATGGGACTGAGCAAAAAGTCATGGACTACGTTCATCAATACTTGCCTTTTATGCAAACAAGAGTGTGAGCTGAAAACCAGTTTTCAGAGTCTCTTAAGAAGCAATCACCTTAAAATGAATCAAAGTGCTGATCTGCTGTTGTGGGTTTTTTTAATGGGGGATGTGCTCCTTTAGTGCTTTAGAAAATCACAGGGGACAGAGGCTGCTGCAGCCCAAAGCTCTGGGGTTTGTGTCTCAGCACCCATCTCTCTCCCACAATCTCAGCAGGATGGTGCTGGCAAGGTGGCTCTGTCACCGCTTAGTGACACACATGGCTCCCTGGCTGTTGTCACTGAACAGCAGTGGGAGCAGGTATATGTGCACCAAGCAGCAAATGGACCTGGCTAAAGGGCAGGAAGACATGGGGACAACAGGTACTGCTGACACATGAGATAAGGGCAGATGACAGCCTACAGAACCTATGGATGAAGAAGAAACTTGGTATTAACACAACCTACTTAAGCAGGACAGTGTGGTTAACATCACTGCACAAGCTCATCCAAGGCAGTAAGACCCATGATGGCTGGGGTCTGCTCACCAGCTACTCCATTAGGTCACAGTCCCCAAACCAATACAACTGCAGCTCCCTTTTCTCAGCTGATCATCACCACACTCTTAGTTTTCAACCATTTCTTTTCCTTACTTACCTATGGCTTTCCCTCCTCGTTCTTTCCACTCAAGCTACCTCCATGAGGTACATGGAGCAAAGTCTTCATGAACAACTTTGCTTTTTTTTTTCTATATGCCTCCCCTTAAAATATTCCTTATTTCCTCACTGCCTAGCAATGGCTCATTAAAAAAATAAATCTCATAATAGTTACACAGTGATAGATATCAAAGGTGAAAATTGGCAATTATTTTGCACTCAACCAGCCTAAAAACATCTTCAAACAGCATATAGAGAAAAGGTCTGTATTTGTCTACAGATGTATTCCCTTAACATTTTTTGATCAATTTACTTCAGCAAGAATGACCAACTTAAATTTTTCAGTGTCTTCAAGGACCTGATTTGTATAAAAGGCAGAAAAGTATATATAAATGTTTAAAAGGCAGCCAGGAGTATGTGCAAGACTTTTGGTGGAAATAGTGCAGTTACATTCCAAACACCAAACACTCAAATTACTTCTGACATTTGGTCTGAGTTGCTTTTGATTTTGCACCTATGAAGAATAAAGAAGAAAAAATACAGGTTCTGAAGGAGACTGATTATTTCCTTTGTAATATTTTAGCACAGAGCAGTTATTCTCTCTTTCTACCAGACCTGACAGCCATTCAAATGCTGCACACTACACTAGAAATATGATCTCTAACTTGGAAACTCCTCTCCAAAATATTTTCTTCTGTCAATCCTCACTAACTGCATTCCATAACAAGCGTGACTATTGAACTTTTAAAGTATCAATGTTCAGTCATCTTCCTGAGTTTACAGATTGCAGCTGCAGGGAATAAAGATGCTGAAAGACTGTCATCTCCCCCCATAGTTAAGATGTTTATCCTAACCTTTTGTGATATTTAATTGGCACTGCTTTCTCCTCCTTCATTTCCAAATGGATGAATCACAGACTCAGTCTTCCAGGAACCAACCACTTGAGCTATTCTCTGCATTTCCTTCAACTCTTCCTCAACCACAGCCAGCCCTCTGCTTGACCCCATCTTTAATAAATGGTCAACCAGAGACTCTCAGCTAAGACATATATTAAACCTTCTGAGAAGAGTATGACTAAATGGCATCTAAAACCTAAGGTTATGACAGCAGGCTTGCAAAAGCATCCCACAGCCACTGTGGCTTGTTCACAGGCTAGAGTGAAGAAGAGTCACTGTTGAAGAAGGTGGAACTGTCAGATTTCTTCACTTTCTTACTCAATAATAATAATAATAATGCAAAGTGTAGTCTGGTCCTCTGAGTTAGACACAGGATGTTAATCATTGATTAATGCAAATGAGTGGTATAGTCTACATTCAGCACTCATAATAATTATCTATTAATTCCAACTTGCAAAAAACTAGATCAGCAACCCAACAGTTCACTATAAAAGAGAAACAAGCCATAGAATGCTTTGGGTTGGAAGGAATCATTAAACTTGTGCTCTTGTGGCCAAGTAGACCAATGGTATATTGGGGTGCATTCAGAAATGTGACCAGCAGGTCAAGGAAGGTTCTCCTCCCCCTCTACTCTGCCCTAGAGAGGCCACAGCAGGAGTTCTGGGTCCAGTTCTGGGCTTCCCAGTTCAAGAGAGACAAGGAACTACTGGAGAGAGTCCAGCAGAGGCTGTAAAGATGCTGAAGAGACTGGAGCATCTCTGGGAGGAGGAAAGGCTAAGAGCCCTGGAGAAGAGCAGGCTGAGAGGGGATCTTCTCAATGTTTAGCAATACCTAAAGGTTGAAGGGCAAGAGGATGGGGCCAGACTCTTTTCAGTGGTGCCCAGTGACAGGACAGGGGGCAATGGGGCACAGACTGGAACACAGGAGGTTCTAAACATGAGGAAAAACTTGTTTACTTTGAGGGTGGTGGAGCACTTGGACCATGCTTCCCAGAGAGGTTGTGGAGCATGTGATCATCCAGTCCACGTGTAACAAAAATATCTGCTTCTCATCAGCCAGAAACAAAGCTTTGGGGAAAAGAAACAATACAGTTTTTGTATTAGAAGCACAAAATTGAAAATGAAGAAAATTCCCACCTCTCAGAAGACACTAAGCCTCTTACAGAGAAAGACAAAGAGTAGAAAGGTCAGCGATAAATTCTACTGTCACTTCAGCAAATATATAGGGAAGAGCTTCATGTGATCTCTGGTGCTGACTGAGGGTCACATCAGGACACAGAAGGAAGCAACAGAAGACTGAGATGGCTATTTCAAAAGCTCCACAGTTCTCCAATACTAAATTTATACTCAGATGCTTAAGAGTGAAAAGTGTAAAAACTAACTTCCTGAGATATCATCAGGGGGAAAATCAACAATGAATTAAAGGAAATCTTGAGACTGGGACACAACATGAATATAGACTTTTCTGAATCAGCCAGAAATGAAAAGGGCTGAAGTTACACCCAAGATAAAAAGCAGATGATCCTCAAAACAGAGAAAACCACCTTGGAGTATTTTTCTGGAATTACTATATCTCATTCTTCCAGCAGCACCTGCCCTCAAATCATGGTGGGACTCTATGATCTTTTCCAACTTAATAATTCTATGATTCACCCATCCAACCTGTGACTTTGAAGCCCTTCCAGATTACACACTGGCCAGAGATTACTACATCACAATAAGGTTCAAAACAGGCCTTCTATCAAACAACTATTTGGGAGACTACTTCACCCTCTCAAACAATACTATAGCCACACACATCACTCAGCCACCATGATCATAAGTACATATAACAAGCTACAAGGAAGAGGTGTACTATCTCCTTTCTGCAATTATTTGAGAGCAGAAAATAACCACAACCACCAAGGCTGGAAAAGACCTCCAGGATCATCAATAACAGGGTGGTGATTCCTAAGCTTTTTAGCTCAGTTCTGTCACAAATGGCTGAAGTTTGAAGTGGATGCAATGCCACCAGTAGGGACCTCTTGCTTTATAGCCGAGTTGCAAGAAGCCTTCTAGTCCCAGCTCTTTCTGTTTTCAGCAGTCCCATCACTTCTCTGCCCAAAAGAGCTGGTTATTTTGCCCTGTTGCCAACGACCAGTGGTACCTGATCTACTTCTGTGGCTTCCTGATTTTACTGTAACACAACTAACAGCAACAATAGGAGATATTTTTTTACTGAGCGACACCAAAAAAATCCAGGCTTTTGTGAAAAAATATTTCTCCTAGGTAGAGTGTTTACACAGAGTAGTGGAAAATGCTATTTTTTTTAAATTCTGGGAATGCAGTCCTTAACTCAGCATAGTTTCAGAATTATTTGCCATTTGTTATCCATTACAATTCAGAACCTGCATCTAACTTGGAAATTTAGTACATTTCCTCTGAGTTTTATAGTATACTAAATGGTTTCATTACTTTTCACAGGAAGTAATACAGAATTATCTGTAGATTCAGTAATGGAACCAGTAAGCCAATGATCTTCCCTTTCAGAAGTTCCCTAGTTAGCCTGAAAGCATAAAAATCCATCAAGGCAGCAGCAAGAAAGCAAGTGGACAGTTCTCTGCAGAATCTTAACAATAAACCAGCCCAAACCATGATACTTCCCCAGAATGTTCAAAAAACCCGAAATTGAATGGCAGCATGATTGCAGTGGTTCCAGTTATGTTAATTAGGCTGAATTCATGGTTCATTGATGCTGCAATTATGCTGCAAAAGAAATGCTGCAAGCATGCTATCTCCTCCTCCTGCAGCCTGCTGAGTCCGCTGCTATTATTCTTCTCGTGGCGGAAAGAGTTTTCTCTCAAGACACGACACATATAAGTCACATTTATACTCACACCACAGTTTGTGAGGACACTAGTAGATGACCACTTTTTGATACTTTCTTCTTCAGATTTAATAGGAAAAATACCTTTCTAAGGTCACTGGGCATTTTTTTTTTAAGCCTGCTTTACTTGGCCAATCTGCATACTAAGCATACAAATTATAAGCCTTATTAGCCCTGTTTCAATCACAGGACAAGTGAAGGAGGTGAAGAGTTTTGCCCAAAGTTATGTACCTCTTCTGTGCAAAGAGAACCTAAGTATCTCCCACCTTCCTGACTGACCATTGTGGATAGGATACACACAGACTACCCAAAATGCAAAGCCTGCTTTGGAAGATGGTTTAAGTAAGTGGCATATTTGGTTTCAGCATTTCCTTTCACCACTATCAGAAGGAAGGAGGTTTACTGTCACTCATACAACCATGTAGAGGTTCTGAGAGGTGGTCAGCAACTTGATTTCTCAGATCTTCAGAAGATAGCAATTATGTCCAACTAAATCAAACAAATTGAGACTTTGTGATACGAGAAAGTAGCCAAATGATAAATTAATGTGATGACCAAATGTATTTTTTAATAGAAGCATATTTAAGTCTATATGCTTGCAGTGGAGAAACTTCACTCTTATTTTCTTTGCATTTACCTTAGTAACTAACTGTTAAGTGTTCAAGTTGTTCCTGATGATTAAAAATATGTTAAATATACCTACAGACATACATCTATGATGAACATTAGGCTTAAATTCCTATATTTATATCAACTTTGGAATTAAGATTTTTGTTTTAATAAAATATAATATTGCTAGATTTAGTCCAAGAAAATTGAATGCAGCAATGTCAGACTTCTAACGTTACTTTTTCCTTATTCTCCAGAATTTTTTGGTTAGCAAAAACCCTTTGCTGCCTCTTCCTTGGCAATAACAGGTGAAGAAAGACTTCATGATACAAAAGGAATGAATAAATAAACCACAGGAGGACTAAAGCAGAATACCTCAACTTGTATTCATCAGTTCCTTATGTTTGCATTCTATAAGGGTTTCAGTGAGGCTTTCTGCAAAATAAAGAGGGGCAAATGGGCAATATAATCTCAAATAACTGAAAGCATCATAGAAATGTTTTGGTTGGAAGAGAGATCTTGAAGATCATCAAGTCCAACTGTTAACCCAACACTGCCAGGTCACCACTAAACCATGTCCCTCAGCACCACATCTACATATCTTTTCAATCCCTCCAAGAATGGTGATTCCACCACTTCTGTGGGCAGCTTGTTCCAGGGCTTGACAACCCTTTCTGGGAAGAAACTGCTCCTAATGTCCAACCTAAATCTCTCCTGGCACAACTTGAGGCCATTTCCTCTTGTCCTAACCCTTGCTACTTGGGAAGAAGAGACCTATCCCCACCTCACTAAAACTTCCTTTCAGGAAGTTAAAGAGAAGACACATGATGAGCTGAATAAGTTGGCCTTCAATGAGAAAGAAATGCTCTAATGTGGTATTAATTCTGTTGTAGTTGCCCTTCAACAGAAGTTTTCAGAGCTTTTCAGGGGGCAGGGATAGAGGCAGATGAGTTTTCAAGCAAGCAGCCTGTCTGTGTTTGTGGGTTGGTTTTTTTTTAATAATAGGTCTACTTTTAAAACCAGCCTCTTCAGAAAGATGCATTTCCCAATGCTTTTATTCCCAAAGAAACCTTATGTGGAATCAGGTGTCTAAACAGAAGCTAGGTTACTGCATACCTCCAAAGAACTAAGTACCCTTCAAGTCTCATTTCCAGGTTCGCAATTGACTTAAGTGCTTAGAAGTTTAAGTCTCATTAAAAACTAATGGTGCTCAAGCACTTAATTTTATTTATTTTATTTTTTTTTTAATTTTAGCAGATCTTGAAAAAAAAAATTTGATACTAGCCACTTCAAAGCTGGCTCTCCAAACTCTGGGGTGATTGAGTTTCCATAATACAATTATGGTTGTAACGGAGCTGGATTGAAAGCTAGGTTCAGCTTTCAAACAATCTCCTCCAAAACAGTTGCAGATGATGTGCCTTTTTAAGCTTTCTGATCCTCAGGTGACACAAATATGACTGATATTAGCAAGATGTGCATTAGAAAAGGGGAAGGCAACACTAACTAGAAATAACCACCTTTTCCACAGATGAATGGACATCCATAACAATTTAATCTAACGAGACATCTAGCTTACATGCCCATTTAAAAAATGATAATGGCATTTGTCTGGCAGGTTTGTTCCTCAATGCTTCATTCAATGACTATTCCAGTTCTTTTTGCCTTCCCCCCACCCCCCCACTAATATTATCACAGGTCTTTTTCCAGATTAAATCTACCAGCAGTTCTCACCCAAGCCACAGCTTCAATTAATACCCAATTTGAGCCTTAACACAAGGAATTCATTCATTGACTGAGCTTTGGATCTGAGTTTATAATGAGTTTTGTAATGCTCCTAAGATGAGGAACCTAAACCAATGTGACACTGTAATCAGTCACTATATAAACAGAAATCTAAAAGCACATCAGGAATAATCTAAATATTTAACAGGCACTAAATAATATCAGTTTGAGAAATAATTTGTACTTTATGTAAAAACATGACAAGAAAACCCTGTTTTTCTGACATAATTAGCCCATTGGCTCTGGCTTGCAATCTACTCTGCCTACTTAAACTGGAGTTTAAATACAACAGAGAAAATGATGTCCACTCCTCTGGATGGGAACATTATGTGTTCCAGAAAGTTTTATTACTCTCACTTGAAAGCATTACCATGGATAGGAGCAAAACTAAATATTAAATATACCATTAACAGGAAAATGATTTCAAATCAATGAAGCCTGACAAGACACAAGCATACTGTTTCTCAATTTCCCTTTTTTTTTCTAATGGACAATGAGGAGACAGGAAGGTAGTAAATGGCCAAGGTTCAAATATAGGACATAAACTAGATGGAACTAGAAACAGTGTAAAGACTGTTTAAAGAACAGCTTAAAACTCTAATTAGCAGAGTCTATAGAAGTCTGTATCTATCAATATAGTCTATAGATATAGTCTATAGTTTGAGTTCATCTGATGCTTAACAAATAGCTGCTTATCACTAACTTAAAAGTTACTAAACTTAATAAAACCACTTTTATCAATTCCTTAGTAGGCCAAACACACTTTTACAACCCAAGCTAACACTCTGGCCTTATTGGTACTCTGGAAGTATTGAGAGAAAGCATGAATTGGTCCACAAAGGAAGAAGCAGACTCAGAAGTGCATTAAGAACCCAGCTACTAGAGGCTAAATACACAAGACAGTTTTATTCACTTTAGTCTGACAAAATATTTGGCCCAGTAGCCATGATTGGTCAGACTACCAACAGCCACTGAGTTCAGTGTAGCAATCCTAACAGGATATCTTTACCTAGAAGACTTGTTCTCCCTTGACAACACCAAGAATGATTCCTCTATTACCTACAATGGTTTATTGAAAAGACTTGAAAATATCCTGTGCTCCACAAACTAGACTGAAGGAAGATGGTCAGTGGAGGTGATTACCTCTGAAGATGATAGATCATCCACTACTTACAGCTTTTATACCTCTCATCTAGCAAAAAAAAAAAGCCCTTGTCTACATATGTATACATAGTACATCTGAAATTTGTAAGGTGAACATAGAGACTGAGGGTTTAAACTCCAGTTTATCAGCTCTACAGGCCCAATTCTGCAATCAACTAAACCTACAGTACATTTTCATCAAGTGCTGCAAATCAGCAAAATATTAAATGAATCTTGAAAAAAAAAAAAAAGATTATGAATCCACAGTTCTGTTTGACTGTATAATTCTATTTAAGATTAAAATTACTATCATAAAAAGGCCACTTTCTGAATGTAATTCCACAAAAACATCATCACAAAAGCTTTTACTGCTATTTATGTCAGAATGTATTTTAAACAGTTCTAATCATTTACCTTTGTGGACACTTAATTAAAATTACAAAACCAATTTTAATCTGTAGTCCAATTAATATGCAAATATATGCAAATGTGGTAAATCAAGGTGGTGATTAAGTTAAGGACACTCTATTTCATGTCTGCTTTAAGTGTGAAAACAAACAATCTTTTTTGTAATTGTACTGATGGATTGTGATGTTTATAGGGTTAGTATGGGGTACAAATGTTTATGCATCAACATTATGCCAAAACAAAGATTTTATACTCTGGAGTGATTTAGCATCCAGCATACATTCAGATGTAACAAAGTCATTTTGCAGTCATCTTGTGAATTAGAATAAGGTCAAAGCAAAGTTAAATTTCTATGTCATCCATTTGTATGGCTATTTAAAATTCAACAATCACTTTCTGATGTGTTAGGTAAGAGCCAAGAAGTCTCAAGAATGGCATATTATCACCCTTTATCATTTAGTGTTCATAATACACTGGTTTATCTTTGATACTATTACAGAAATAGTTCTCCCATTAAGGTGCAAAGATATTCATCCTTTTTAACCCTTTTTTCTCCACAAGGTTGAATTTTTCCATCTGCAGCCAAAGGTTCACATAGCAGTAAGGGTTTCTCTACAGATATATATTATACCCACCAAGTAGTACTGACATGCCATTTTTGCAGCCACTTTACACCCCTTTTTTTTCCTCCCTGTTGATGACTTGTGGAGCTTGATGCTCCTTTCCCACTTGCCTGGAGTAAAGCCTATCTGTTGCTCATCATAGGAAAAAAATCTGAATTCCTCTAGTTAGGGCAATTCTACTCTTGAATTGAAGCAAATGATTTTCTCTGGCAAGAAAATAATTATATTGGAATACAAAGGATTTAAGTTCACAGCTTATTTGAGAAGTTCTTATGAGTCCAAAAAAGAGTAGAAATTTTTCTTTGCTACATATTTGCAGAAGCTGCCAAATCAGTTTGGAAATATACTTAATGTAAAAGGATAGTGTTCACCTCATCTCCTACTGGAGTATAAAACCCCAACAGATTCCTTCTCTCCATGCAGCTTTATTCATGATTGATTAAATCTCCATCAACTATGATAAATGTGTATTTTGGAAAACCTTTCCAAAAAGTTTGTTCAGTGTTGTTCTCAAAAATGTGCTTAATTTCCCTTTTCTCCCCTTTTTTGAAGATGATATGCAGAATAGTTTGCAAGATTAAGATGAGGTATTATTAACATATTTTTACTCCAAATACTTATTACTGGTGTCACCACAAGACATGCAAACAGGAAATTCAGCTATATTCAGTAAAGCTGCTTTTAAAAAATCACATTCTGGCTTGATTGCCTCATGAACACAAAACAATTTGGATATTATCTAGAATATTTTTAAACAACTAGGAACACAGATATGAGGTATTTCTGTAATAACTTGCATTTATGATGCAAATCTCAGAATATACACAGTCATACCTACCATTAGGTTTCTATACAAAGGAGGGCTGATGCATTTATGTGTCTCTTGATTTAACAGACACTAACAAGGCATTGTAAAATTCAGCTGTCATTGGTTCCAAAAACATCTTTTAGCATGTGGTTTCTGGCTAAAAATCAAACCCCAGCCCCTCCTTGCTTGAATTGGACTCTCAAGAAAGAGCTGCTTGCTCCAAAAGTGGCAAAGATTTGCGATAGGAACTAGAAGTCATCAAACTCTTATGATAGACTCCAACAGTTCTCCACCATGAATGAGCTGTGTCTAGCTTCTACCACTTTTTTTCTAAGAGGAAAGCAACTGATTTCCAAAGAGAAGAGCAACAGAAACAAGATAGGATTGGCAGACACAGCCAGTGATGCACCTAGACCTGGGCCTTGACAAACCAGAATGAAGCTGCAAATTGTGGACAGCTTTTGGTGGACAGCAGATGGAAAGTATGAAGGTGAAGAGCTCAAGGAGAAGAGCTGCACCCAGAAAAACCAACAGCCTCTGCATGCTCCAATCTTTAACCACACAACTATAACTACAGTTACAGCCCTGCACTCTTGAAATGATGAACATGGGAACCTCTGAGCTAAAGAGCAAACCACCTGATGACTGTGCCCTGCTCTGGTGGCCACCTCATCACACAACTGCATGGCTCTCTGGCTGGATAAGAGCTATTTCTTAAATCAACTGCACATTGTTTGTCCTGCCTTGATAAAAATCAGCATAACGATCACAGAAGTGTCAATCCAGCCAGGTCCTCAAGCTGTGTCTTGACAGCAGAAAGAGCATTGACCTCTGCAGAGCTTTCACGGTGTCTAAAGATGCTATGTTCATGCTCCTGGCTGGTTCTTGTGGAGCAGAATAAATGAGACCTTTACTATGAAATAAGTACAGGAAAACAGAGTAGCACAGATGCCAAGATGCACACTCAGTAGAACATGCAAGAAGGTTACCTATTAGTGCTGCTAGAGATACCTCCATCCCTTCTTAAAGTCTGAAATCAAACACAGAGGTATCAAACATGCCAGCAGAGTTCATAGAGCCCCTGATGCTTCAGCTGTGGCTTATTTTTCAGTGGGAGATAAAAGGTGATTCTCTGTATTACAGATGATGGCAGGATAAATTTGTTGTAACTGACTGCACTAATACAACAGCACTGCCAGCACATATTGAAACTTCAACCCTCTGAAGACACATGAGCCTCTTTTAAGTTTCAAACCTGTACCACTGGAAAAATACCTTACTATTGTGTATTCAAGAATACGTTTCTCTTTAGCAATTCTTCTTTTTGCTATTTATGTATTTTCACATGGAGCACTGATTTAAAACAGAACTGTAAATAAGTCCTATATTCTCAATCATTCTCTGAGTGTTTAACCATTGACAATGCCTGTAACTAGTTTTGATACACCCACTTAAGAAATATTCCTCTTGTGATGATGCAGATAGTTTACACACACTTTAAAAACTCAGATACCATTTTACTCCAAGGACAGAGTAGCATTCCATCTCCAAATGGAGTTCCAGAGGTAAATCACACATCAGCATGTAAGATGATCAAACAAAATGAAGCAGCATCTCATTGAGAACAAAATTTGGAATGCTACAAAGAAAAGAAAATAACCTAAATGTTTAACAACAATAGAATTTTAAATATAAACTATGTGGAGATAATCTGTAAATGGCCAAAGTTTTCTTTTGGAAGTGACTGAGTGCAAAACTGTTCTTCAGGTGAGATTTTCATTGGATATAATTCATTAACTGATGTTGATCTTATTCAGCTACTAAATAAGAACCAGGCAGTTGAAAGATTTTTCCTCTTTGTCTCAATAATCCCCATAGTAGTGTAAGAGATGAAAACTAAGATGCTTTAACAGATGCTGGTCTTCCATGTGTGTGTTTGGGTGGGAATAGCTGAAACATCTTCCAATATTTAAGATGAAAAAAAAAGCAGAGAAAATATTAACAAGAAACTTGTACTGAAAAACCAAAAACTTTTTCTCAAGTTTCCTTCAGGCATCATAGGGCAACAGAAATCACAGCCCTTGTGGCAAAAAAAAATCCACTCTATTTCTTCTGCTGGCTCTTTTTCAAGTCTTCTTTCATGTTTGAGATACAATCCTCCTGTAAGTTTTGACTGAGTGCCTTAAAAGAAGACCTTCATTTACCTATTATTTAACACTGATTTAAATTACTAGGTTTCTTCAGTTTCTGACCTCTTGTATTGTATGATGTATTTAAAACACTTTGACTCTTCTGAACCATTTAATTAAATAGATAATAACTACACATTTGTCCTACTTGCCATTCACCCAAGTTAAGCTTCTATGGTACTTTTGAAACTCTCCTGTGCTCCAGTCATTCATCAGTTCTTTCAAATGGGAAAGAAGAGGGGAAAATGGGGGGAAGGAATTGTCCTTGATTATTTCTATGATATTGATAACATCAACACATGGCATTGCAAATACAATGAGAAGTAAATTTGCAATTTTTAAGTCTGTGGATAGTCTTTGATGGGGTCTTTATGGCTAGAGGAAGAAATCAGATTCTTGGATGATATAAATTGCTATAATTGACTTGCACAGAACTGCAGGCCTTTAAGCCAGCTGAAGATCAGGCTCACAAACCATTAGATATGGTTGATCAAACAAATCATTGAGAAATGTTGATCCCTCTGCCTTCTGCACCAGACTACCTTACAGGGAACAGATTACAGTCATAAGGAAAGAAAGTTCTCTGAGCTATATTAAAAAAAAAGGGGGAGAGACAGAAAAATCTCTGTATTCAGCTCAAGGTTACACTTATTTTGGTTCCAAGATTGATGGCATACTTACTACCCAACTAAGGCTATTCACAAAGTAGGCATCTACTTTGTCATTTGGCTTCCTCAACAGAGTTTCTATCAAAATCAGATGCTTATTTTCCAGAATTAAAGAATTCATCTCATAGTTAAAACCCTTTCATATGCTTAACAGACTTACCACAGTTGTGCTGGAAAGGGCAAAACTTTAGGTCTGCTTTATAATGGTCATGTTTTCTCATCACATTTTAAAAAGTTAAAACATTAATCTTTGCTGGACCCAGCAGTGCCCATAAAACAAACTTTTATTCGAAGACTAAATACATCTGTGACTTGAAATGAGAGTATTGATCATTAATGAATGGGAATGGTGATCAGAGTATCATGTAATTAAAAGGTAGGCATGAGGGGATATCCTGCTGGCTTGAAATGAGAAAATGTGTCTCTGAGTTACCCTGTGAATGCCCCTGGTTTGATATTGTGCCATTTGATCTAACACCAGCAGGTATAACATGCAGTAGGACCAGAACATGAGCTGCCCAAAGAAAACTGATCTAGCAGGATCCTGGTGTAGGAGCACCAACATGGCTTGAAAAATGTCTGTGTGTGGGTCCCTAGTTTTGTTTTTAATAAAGCTTTTGGCTAGGAGTCCCATGGCAAGCACACAGCACCATGTGTGGTGAACTGGTCTAAGAGAGAGGCAACAGGCGAACGAGGGATTCCTTTCTTTTTACACACTTTTCTGATAAACCTGCCTAAATAATTGGCTTTGGTACCAACTCAGACAGCATGGCTCAGTTCTTTTGAATTATCTCAAAACCCATCAACATCCACATGTTCCAGAGACTTCAATCTAATCTCACAGTATCACAGTATTTCAGGGGTTGGAAGGGACCTAGAAAGATCATCTAGTCCAATCCCCTGCCAGAGCAGGATCACCTAGACCAGCTCACACAGGAATGTGTCCAGGCAGCTCTGCAACGTCTCCAGAGAAGGAGACTCCACAGCCTCCTGGGCAGCCTGCTCCAGTGCTCCTGCACCATTACTGTAAAGAAGTTTCTCCTCATGTTAATACTAAACCTCCTGTGGTCCAACTTGCTCCCATTCCCTCTTGTCCTAACATTGGATGNCCATCTCTCTAGCCTGTCCAGGTCACGCTGGATGGCAGCACAGCTCCTGGTGTGCCAGCCACTCCTCAATTCCTTCCTCATCTCGTCACATAACCCTTTGCTATTACTGCTTTCCTCCAACCTCAGACAGAAGAACTCTCTATGACTTGTAGCATCTTCACATCCTTGCTGCTGCCCTATTGTAAGGCTGGTGACTAAAGATACAGGTTATAATAAACTCCAGCACAAGAACAGTTAACCAGTAGGTAGATGCAAGAGAAATGTTGCAGGTTGTCACAGCGCATGTATGATTTCTCTAAATAATACTATAAAATGCACAGAACTAATGTGTATTAAATAAAATGAACTTCTCTCCATCAAAAAGATGTGATAAATAATGTAACAAGTGTCAAGGTCTTTTTCTTGCAAGCCAATAAGTTATAATAGCTTTGTTTTCAATGGTCTCCATAGAGAAGTGACAATTTGGTTTTGTTGGTAAATGTTTTTATGATTAGTATTCTAAAGACCATGCAATGTAACTATTAGACCACATCAGAGATGGAGTAGATAAACTCAGCCTTCTAACCAGGGTAATCCTCCACCCAAAATGAACTTTCCATAAATTCAATAGTAGTATTAGTCTATATATTAAAAGAGACTCCAAAAAATGATTGTTGTTCATCTTGTTTCTGCTGATATTTCTGCTATCATATACCATAAAAATATTTTGACAAATACAACAATATTTCACAAAGATGAACAAAAGCAATGAAGTACAAAATAGTCTTGTGTTATGAGAACACCAACACATTGCTCTCATTGTTTTGGTCCAGAGAAGGCCACGGATTGGCCACACTCAAGAAAATGATCTTCACTTGGACAGAAAAGCATTTGTAGATGATTGAAATTTTGGAATTTATTAGGGTTTTTTTTTTTAATATATATTAAAAAATGAACTTCACTATGGCAAAGTTTCTACATACATAAACTTGATGGCTATAAGAAGATAAGCAAAGAAGAGGAAACTCATGATACAGCTACTTGCTGCACACAGAAAGATGACTAAGCACCTCAATAGCACCATGTTGATTTATTATGCACATAGCCAGGACCCTAAAGACAGCACAAACATATCACCTCCAGCATGATTAATTAATAGGTGAAATCCTGTTGTTGAAATTGTTTTGGTATTTCTCCTCTTTACAATCAACTGAACAAGAGTATAAAATCAGAAATGTGTATTTTCTAGTCTAGGACAATTCTTGATGAGCATATTTAAACTTAACATGAACCTTGATGTGACTGAAAAGAATGTAGGGAATGAGATGACAAGGTTATTGTGGAAAGCCCTGATGCACAGGAACAGTACTGCTGGGAGAGGATACAACTCCACCTTCCACTTAAGTATCAGATACAAAAGAAACATCAACATGAACACAGGAAGAGCCATGACAGCAACCACTTCACATGGAATTCTGTATGCATATGATAGAAATCCTGAGTACCAAAATATACAGAGAAAGACAGTGAGCTCAAACACTAACATTCCAGGTCAGGTTGTTTGGGACTCTGAGCAACCTGATCTAGTTGAAGATATCCCTGCTCACTAACAGGGAGGTTGGACTACATGGCCTTTAAAGGTCCCTTCCAATCCAACCCATTCCATGATTTCTACACTATCCACAGCAATTCTGACATTACTCTGATCATTAGACCATTCATGGTAAGGATGCTGCTGAAGAATTCCTACCAGTTGGAAGCTCCTAAAGAGGTGTGGTTTAAAGCCTATTTCCCAGCAATATAACTGAACACTACCAAAACGTGTCCATTTCATTTGGTCAATCTATGCCTTTACAGGAATTGATATTCAAAGGTAAAAGATGAAAATGAATGACGGGCGCTACACTGGATGCAGCTTTCTGCACCTAGGCTTGCTTCCTGAGCCTCAGAAAATCACTTTCAATTTTCAGTGTACAGTCACAGCATTGACACCATCACTAGAATTACAGATACCTAAAGACTGCTGTGCTAAGAAATAAAATCTTTGACTGGCAGAAACCTCAGACACCAAGCAAATCTGGCTTGAACCAAGACACTAACATTTTTAGGGTAACAAAAGTATGTACTAAAACCTGTAGTAAGATCTGCTTGCAGAGACCCTAGTATATCTTTATGCTGAGCATCCACTTCAAAATAATTCCAAATATTCCTTTTCAGCAGCTTTGCTTACCCTTCAGTTTCTCACTGTCACAACTCCTGACTGATATGCTGACAGAGTCCCAGGTGATTTCAGTAGAACCAGGACCAGATCCCCAATTACCCATATGTAATGCATGGGCATCATATATTACAGTGCAAACCCTGCACACCTTCCCCAATATTTACATCTGTATTCATTTTATACCTTAAAAATAAGGGAAGTGCAGCTCTTTACCCCTCTGATAGCCACCCAGGCACAAAAAAAAATTTGCAGAGTTCTATTTGTGTGTACACACTAATTCTTGATAACAAAATAACTAATTGTTCCCCATCATTTCTGTTGTCAGACAACAGTAGTACTTTTTCTCTGTGGGATAAATTTTATCCCTCTGCAGTAATTCATCCCATTCAGAAGAATGGGATTTAAAAATAATATTTAAACAACATTGAGGATAACAACTCAAAGGTGCCCACGAGAGACACATTTAGATGCCTGCTAAATATATTTACCTAAGTCAACAATGGAAGTTTTATTTGGCAATTGTACATTTTAAAGCTCAATTAGGCCAAAAAGGAGGATGCTGCTTCTGACTGCAAGCCTCTGCCTGCATTCATTTATTGTTCAGTTCACAGTCTCTGAATACAACACAATCCTCCAACAGAGTCAGCTTTCATAATTCAGCAGTACAAAGTCTGCAAACACATGTAACCTAGATCCATATTTCACAGTGACAGCATATGATAGCAGAATGTGAAGTATTAATGCTAGTGTCACTACAGTCCTACACTCTACTGCACTTTAAGAGAAAGCAGCTGCTGAGATGAAATGTGTGCCAACTGTCTGAAGACAGAAACATAAGAAACATTCCTTCTGTTACAAAGGGAGAGACACACACAAACAGACTTTCTTTGAGACTCAACAAGCACAAAGTTTCTTACTTTCGCCTTTTACGTTGCTAGCTCAGACCCGTTCACGTGCTGCCCACGGAGCAGGGGGAAAGATGTGCCTGGGTGGAAGCCACAGCTTCATCCCTGGAGGAGGAGCTCTGGAAGCAGAGGAGGGTTGGATGAAGATGATGCATCCATACAGAAAACTGCTGGAATGGTGACATTGATTTGGCATGGTTCTCCAAAATCAGTTATACACATCCGAAAACCTAATTCCCACCAAGTATCTCATCCAGCATGCTGGCAGAATCATAGAATGGCTTAGGCTGTAAAGGTCATCTTGACTTTTAAAGGTCATCTAGTCCAACTCACAGTATCACAGTATGTCAGGGGTTGGAAGGGACCTAGAAAGATCATCTAGTCCAACTCCCCTGCCAGAGCAGGATCACCTAGACCAGCTCACACCGGAATGTGTCCAGGCAGCTCTGCAATGGCTCCAGACAAGGAGACTCCACAGCCTGCTGGGCAGCCTGGTCCAGTGCTCTGGCACCATTACTGTAAAGAAGTTTCTCCTCGTGTTAATACTAAACCTCCTGTGGTCCAACTTGCTCCCATTCCCTCTTGTCCTAACATTGGATGACATTGAGCAGAGCCTGGCTCCCTCCTCCTGACACTCACCCTTAACAGTTATTTATAAACATTAATGAGGTCTCCTCTCAGTCTCCTCTTGTCCAGGCTGAAGAGACCCAGCTCTCTCAGCCTGTCTTCATAGGGCAGATATTCCACTCCTTTCAGGATCTTGGTGGCCCTGTGCTGGACTCTCTCCAGCAGCTCCCTATCCTTCTGGAGCTGGGGTGCCCAGAACTGGACACAGTATTCCAGGTGGGGCCTAACCAGGGCAGAGTAGAGGGGAGAATAACCTCTCTGGATCTGCTGGCCATGCTCCTCTTAATGTATCCTAGGATGCCATTGGCCTCTTGGCCACAAGGGCACATTGCTGCCTCATGGGCATCCTCCTAGCCACCAGGACTATTAGATCTTTTTCCCCTGCAGTCAGCAGGGACATGTGCAAGTAGATCAGGTAGGAGGAGTTTTAGGACCTTCCAGGAATACTCTGGTAGCTTTTCAACAGCCAAGGTGGTGAAACACTCTCCTGCCTGCAAACATCTCCATCCTAACCCATCCTCAGCGAGCATGTGGTGTGTACCTGCTGCTGAGAGGTTTCTTCGTTAGACAGAGAGATGTGCTAGAGAACTGCAAATTGGATTAATAAGGTGCACTTTTTCATCTAGTCAAGACTGGTAGAGAACCTGCCCACCTTGATTTATGGTAGTCCTGGAACAACCATACCAAATGATCCCCTATGTAGTCTACCACCACCTTTTAAGCACAGAGCTACAGTAAGAGCATGACATAACCGAAAACATTTGGCCGTAATTCACTTCAAAAATTGCACAACCTCATTGACCTCCTTATCAAACAATTTATTGTGCATTTACAGACTGGACAGTGAAATAAAGGAGGTAAGGTATTAATGGTGACACTATTTGGCAAGCTCATAGCACAGTTCATTCAAAAGGCAATTTTAAAATTGAATGAAGAGGTTTGACTAGGCAATAAAAACAGCCACAATGCCAGTGAACAGTACTTAGGAGGAAAGCCTCTAATTATCCTATTTATAAATCAACAGCAATTTTACTGATGACTTCTTCTCAAACTTGATTAAAGTAACTTCCCCAAAAATTAAAAAATAATCAGATCATATTTATTGTATTAAATTAGGATCTAAAAGTATTATTGATTCTCTTCATAAAAGAAAATGATAAAAACTTGAGGACAAGAATGAGACAACATTTTTTAAGAGAAACATTTGTACAACACTCTGCAACATAATTATGGTGCTGCCCTTGGGGAAGGGGATTTTATTTTATAATGAGAATGTTTACACTGTTATGGGGTTCAATCTATCTGGGAGGGAAGGTTAAACTTCTTTCCATTAAAGACAGCCTTATAATGAAAAGCTCTGAAAGGAGAATGGAGTCTAATATAGTAGATGTAATGGCCTATTAAATGATTCACACACACAAAATGAATCAAATTCATTGTATCTTACTGCTCTTTTATGACAAAATTGTTGAAAAAATAAAACTATTGTCAAGATAATTGCATATTACATATACTGTATTACTGTAACTACTATTCTTATTGGGTGACCCAGAGTCTACATTTTAGGTACACTAATAGGACATTACATTTTAAATACTTTATAGTATTGGAATGTTGCACAGAAATCCCACTTTTCACTCTAAAAGGCAAAAATCAATTTGGACTTAAAGTCATGCTGCAATTCTGCATCATTCTTTTTCAATTAAGTTTTTGCATACATTCTTTATGATGTCATTTCTACATCCCTGCAACAGATGTTTGTTTATATCCCAATTTACTAAAATGCTGCTGTGCTAGTTCCTACTACTTTGAATGTAACCTCGACAACTAGGTTGTGCTTCCAAAACAGAGTTAAAATAAATGTTTCCTTAAACTTATCCTGGCCATCTACTGCTAAAAAATCACCATCTCTGATCATTACACAGTAAGGGATACTGTTCTTAAAGGGGCTTGAATCTATTAAAAAAGAAGAAATTAAACAAAAATCATGGTACATCTCCAATATTTATCAATAGACTGGGGCTTTGCATGGAGGATTGAAAATAGTGCCCCTTCTCAAGACTTGATTATACATTGGAGCTCTAATGCAATCATTTGGCCTACTAAGAACAGCTCTGTGATAACAATTACTGTTCATTAAGGAACTAGTATTGCAAACATACATGCAGACTGAGAAAGTCTGTATGACTGTCGTTAGTCATCTATAGATCTATCCAGACTTAAGCACAGTTACATAAACATCAGAATATATATCACACATAAAAATCAATATATTTACATATATAAAAATCAAAATATGTATTACACGTATATATAAGCATCAGAAACCTTGCATTATTATCTTTTTGTGGTGCAAATGCTTCTTAATACTGACTACATTATTTTCTTGCATTGGAAAGTCACAGGACATACCAGATACTGTCACAATGCAAGTGAAAGAATTAGTAATATGGGAATATTTGGGATACTTTTACCAAATAAATGAAAGTCAATCAGCAGCAGCCAGAGTGAACTCCTTTTGGCACAAATGGCCAAAACCTGGGACACCACAAATGAATAAAACTTCAGATTTCAAAAGGTACTAAAGTAAACTTACAGAAGCCTTTGTAGCTATAAACAAGAACTTCCAAGTATCAAGAAATCTCAAATAATTTCAACAGTTATATAAAAAAAAATAAGCCAGAATTTCTAATGTCTCCTGGGAGTATTTAGAATTCTCAAGGGAGAAGACCTTGCAGAATTAGGTCTTTACATCTTAAGGAATAAAATCAGGGGCTATCAGGCAGGCTTTTTCTGAGTTTTAAGATACTTTTTCAGTATTAAAAATATTTCACCATATTTGTTATTATTTATGATACAGGAGGAAAGTTTAGTGCAAGTACCAAAGCATGAGCGGTACAGGAAGAGACACACCAAACACTGCTGCTTCTATCCATCTTTTTGGGTGAACTGGCTCAGTTAGGATGAAAAGGCCAACATTTGGCTACAGAAACCAGCATATTTTAAACGCATCCACCTCTTAGGCTATCTATGCTTGCTGGATTTAAATAAATGGACTCCTAATTTACCAGTGAAGGAGCCACTTGGAGAGAGTTTCTAGTGGTGATCAAAGGCAGACAAGGTAGATTTTCTTGAAAGGATGCTCTGAGTAGTTTCATGTTGCAAGACTATAGACTTTGCTCAACATTAACTAAACTACTTGGAGCAAAATAATGCCAATCAGATACATTATCCAGCAGATGCTTTTCAATTCAGTCATTTAGGACTGCATGTATGGGGAATGAACATTCACTCAACAACCACTAACAGTGAAGGTTCATCAAATCAGCCATTTATGTTCTCCTGTCCCTGGTATCTGTTGCCAGAACTTGCCTTCTCCTCTCTTTTTATTAAGGCTAGATTATCTATACATACTTCAGGCATGATTATTACTACACTGGAATAATACTGACACTCCATCCTTTTTTAAATGGTTGCCCATAGCTATGTACTATATGGATAGAGGATAAGCTGCACGTCCTCCCTCGTCATTGTGTTTGAGTATCTGTACTTACCCAACAACTGCTCCACGGATAAGTTTGATTTTCTAGATGAAGAGAACTATTGCTCCAATTCCCCCATGAAGGGATAAAAGAGAGAAAAGGAAACGACAGAGCTTGGACCTCAGAAGTCAAATTTCATATATCCAAGCAAAGCATCTTCATTCACTGCAAGGCATGCTCCTAGTTAACATTCACTTTCCCAACTCCATTTTTTCCTCAAGAAAAATCCATTTGTTTTCTTTATAGTAGGTCTTTTTAAAAGGGAGTCATAACTGATGGATTACAACATGTTTCTACCTTTTCAATCTGAATGTCATACGAATAAAATAAACCACAAATGAAAGTGCTTGTACCAGGCACGTTGAACCTTTCTTCTTCTATTAGCATATCAGTCTGCAATCATAACTAGATCAATAGCAAAGATAGCTGCTTAAAAGAGCACCATGCTTTCTTTTGTCAGAAATTCATTACTTTTTATTAGGGTCATTGCTTGAAAACTTCAAAACACCATATGGACCTAATTGTGGTTTATTTTGGCAAAAAAGGAAGACACTGTAGAACAATTGAGGCATTACATTCTACAATTCCATTACTTTCATCCCTCTCTGTTTTATTACTGTGTCATTAAAGGCAACTTGAGTGAGCGAAGAATTATAGTGTCATGTGTACGGGCTAGTAGATTAATAACAAAACACACTCAAGTTTAAAGGTATCTAACAGCTGTTTTCATTATTTTGTGTAAATACCCTTGAAGCATATCTATCTGATTAGTGGAGAGAGTGCTCTTCTCTGTCACATGCCATGGGCACTGCTATGTGCGAGTAATCAAAGTGCTCTGAAAATGAGTTTACATTGTTCACTGCTGAAATACACAAATGTCAGAAAGTGACTGCGCATCAAAGCTGAGGCAAAATCATCTGCTGCTGCAAACAAACAGACTCCAATGCACATTGCAGCTTTAAATGTTCCTCTGCAGCACAATGACTGAGCACGACTTATTGCTAGCCCAAATGAAGTGATGCTCCCAGAATAATAAATTGCTAACATATATGTGCTCAGAAGTCCAGCACTGAGTACCTCTGAAAAGAGCTTCACTGCCTAAAGAGCCAAAGATTCCCAGTTGTAATGCTCTAAATGTTAGGCAACTTTAAGGATATTACAAGGTTGTACTAGGAAAAGAAAAAAAAGATCATTTTCTACCTGCTACTGCCTTTATTATTATTTTATTTGTATTTTTTGTGACTAGGTTCATATACATAATATATATAAAATATATATAATCCCTTCTTCTATATAGAACACAATTTAGGCATCTTTATGGATATTACATGGTTTCACTAGCAAAAGAAAAAAAGGCAATTTTTTATGTGCTTTTTGCTTTTATTATTATTTTTAATTATATTTTTTGTAAGTAGGTTGATATACATATATATAAAAAACATATAATACATATATATATTCCCTTCTTCTATATATAATACATACTATACACATATATAATATAGATATAGATATAATACATATATATGTGTACTATATATAGATATATATNGGCATCCAAAAAGGGTCAAATCATCTCTCTTCCACTGAACAGAAGAGGTTAAAAAAAGAGCAAGATATACCTTGCTCATCTAATTAATGCCATATATAATTCAAGTCATGCAAGATCAGTAATTTCAAATCAGCTGGCAGGTGGCACAGGTGAACTCTGAAACCAAAAGACCTATGATGAAGCTTGAGGAAGGACAGATAAAATTTCAGTCTGCTGAAAGGAATTACTGCATTTAAAAAAAGTTCTTTCTGTGGTTCATTTGCTTCTAGCATTGAGGCAATTTTAGTATTAAAGTACTGTGCACTAAGATGAATATGAAAGAGCCATATAAGCTCACCAGAATAAGAAACTTGAAATAAACTCATTCTGACTCCAATGAGCTCAGCAGAAGAATTTCATCTAAATGCTTCAGTGAGCAAAAGTAAACTGAGGCAAAATGAGAAGAAAGGTGCTTACAAAGCCATGGTACACGAACATTTTGCCACAAGATGCTTCTTACTGAAGCAAGTTATCACTTAATACCTCTCCTTGGTGCAACTTCTGTTTTTGTTGTCTTCTGAGGGATGCTCAGGCTACCACAAAGCAACAAAGCCCAAGACTGATGTCCCAAGAACTCCAGTGTGTCAAAGGAAGGATAGTGAAGAGACCAAATGCACTGGCCATAACATGACTTTCTTCCCAGTATATAGACAGAAGGTAAAAACATTCCCCTCATTTTTTTCCCTTCCTTCTATGGTCATTATGAGGCTGGCTAATAAATATTCCTCCTGAATCACAAATAGAGTGAGAGGCTGAATATATGAGCAAGACATACCTTACAGGACACTGCTCACCTAATGAATGAACTACAAGATGAACACTGTGTCCAGTACACACAGCAGACTGGGCTTTAGTTGTGTCTTTTATAGACACTAGAAATACATGATGTCCTTCATGGATCAGTTCAGGTCTCAAGTTTGAAGTCAATACGTGACCATCTCCCAATGCATCTCTTTTCACCTTCATTTTGGGGATATCATCATAGCAAACACCTGCAACTGCCTGCCACTATTCCTCTATTGTTTAACCAACTATTCTATGAATTTATCAAATTCTTCTACTATTTTAATAGTGCTTCAACAGTCATTTCAAAACAAAATGCCTCATAGAAAAGAAAAACAAACCAACAAAACCAAACAACCTCCCTATACATCCTTTTTTTTTTTTCCCATCTGAGTCATTTAATAATGACCAATTTATACCTAGTGGATGCTGTAAGGATTATCCTGGAACTTAAATAATTCCTCCTCTTTCATGGCATTTATCCTCTGACTGTATTTATAAAGATTAACATATATCCCCTTCTCAACCTTTATTTTGCTAGGACAAGTGAGCCATACTCTTTTAATCTGCTCTCATAATACAGATTCTCTTAATCATCCTCACAGCAATTCTCTATACCTGTTTCACAGCTGAAATTAATCTTGCTTGAATGTGAGGAACCAGAACAACATATAATTTTTCAGTGCTTTACATAGATATACCAATATGTACACTTAAAAAACATCTTTTTTTATTGTGGATGAAAATCACATAAGCTTTTTTCATTTGGTCTGGTGCAGCTAAACTGCTGTTTGGTGCATCTCTAGCAGCAAGTTGATTAAATATCTCTGTGTTCTTCATATTCTGAAATTCCCTGCATAGCCATATAGAATAGCACACAGAAGTGACCAAGAGAAGGAAGATCTGCTTGCTTCTTCATTGAACATCTATGAGAACCATCAGCTGGAGATGAAAAATGTTGAGAGGGTTTAAAGGAGAACATGGCTGTGAATAGTTTTGGGGGTTTTTTTTGAGAAGCAAAGGCATAGAAATGAAGACACCTAACCCCATTGTAAGGCATTCATGACGAGTATTCTGGCACAGAAAGGAGGGAACATACCTAAAATCATAGAGAAAAATAGAGAAATTAAATCACAGCCTCTTCAACTGGTGCAGAACCAGCACTAAGACATCTGTGGTTTCTAGACAGTACTAAAATGAAGATCTGACAAGGGAGGACAAGTGGAAAGATGAGGGCTCTGTCATGATGGTGAGGTATCACACACCATTAGTCCCACAAAAACAGAGACAACGTGGTCTGCTGATGAGTCCCAAAATTATATGGGGGGCAGGAAATACCTAAGGTAGGCCAAAGATGGGCAAAGTCTTTAGTTTTCTTCTGGGCCCCCCAGCTCAAGAAGTAGGGAGATGCAGGACAGAGTCCAGCACAGGGCCACCAAGATCANATGATACTGTGACCTGAGTCCTACACTTAGGAGTCATCTTATAGGAAACCAGCACAATTTTATGAGGAACCCCCTCAGGCTGACTGAGCCAACTTACTATCTATTTTTCCTGGCTATTGTTAGTACCTATAATACTGTTTAAAAAAAGCAGCCTGAACATAATATCACTTTGTTCCACCACATCCAAAACTCCTTTGCCGCAAATATGGATTTCTTAACACACAAAATGCCCCATCACTAAAAAATAAGCAATACAATCCAAAGAGCTTTTCTCCTACATACTTGAGGAAAAGAAACTGGGGAAGTGTTACTAGACTTGGATCTCCCATAGCTCTTCAACCAGCATCCCTACTAGTGGTGCTCGTCAGCCCCAAACTCTGTTCAACCCTCATTACTATTTAGACAGGCATCTTTTCACCAGGAAAGCAGAGCAGTCTCCTACCTTAAAAGCAATTCTGGGAGGTTTATGTTGGGATTTTCATATTTTTTAAATGTATGTCATTTGAATTATTTAAAGGGAAGAAAAGGAGGATTATTTCATCTGGGAGACACATCTGAGCAGGGGGAATGTCCAAAATATAAAATATTAAATGTTTGCAAAAGCAAAAAGAAAAAAAAAAAACCTTAAGCAGATTAAAACACTCCTTGCACAACAAAGAAATTATCTGTGATTTGGTAAAATTAAAAATCATTTAATTCCATCTCATTTTGTTATATATAAATAAAACATCTATATTAAATTGTTCTTACACATTAGATAAATGTCATCTCCATAAGACTGGAGAGTTATGTCTCAAGTTTCCTCTTCAAACTTAAAGCTGCAATTTGATGTATTCCATCGTGTGATTTTGTTCTCTTATTCTTTATTCTCTGAAATTCCTACAGAACATCTTAATATTTTCTCCACTGACACTTCCATCTAAGGGTACCTCTGACTTCAACGTGAATTGCTTGTCTGCAATCTAGCACACAACAGTGCTCAAAGCACTTAAACTTTAGTTCACATATACATTTGCAAGGCTCTCTATTCCACCACTCTTTTAAAGGCCTTGCTCTTGGTGGTTTTGCTTGTTTGGGGTTTTTTTTATGCCCCTCAAACTAATCCTGCATACAAGATGAAGCATGGCTTGTTCTAAATGTATTGCCATTCCCCCACGACCAGTAACAGATTCCTTCATTTTCTGATAAGTGATTTCTAAAAATATTTTGCATTCTGAGTGAAGAATCTCTAAAAATTCTGATCTCCTTTCCTATTCCTTATCTTTTCTGCAGTTTTTAGCATGTCACCTGCTTTCTTTTACATTCTATTACACTTGGAGTATTGAAGCAATAAGGTTCTGTCACAGCCTCATGTAGCAACTAAGAAATAACACACCCAACATGACCACTTCCCTCTCTGTTACAATCCTGTAAGCATGAAATCACTTTAAACAAAAACAAAACAAAATTCCCCCTCCACTTCTATGCAATATTCATGAACTTCATAATAAAAAAATATGGGATTGTTCAAACGTTGAAGGGCAGCATTTCAAACTGGAAAATTCAGCAGGGAGAGCCTTGTCTCTAAAAAGCATCTTTCACACAGACACTAGGGATTTCAGGCTGTACCTTCCTATGGATTGGCACTGAAGTGGACAAAGCCACATCACTTGGGCAGCAGCACTGAGCTTTGTGTGCTACCTCTTCCCCCACCAGCCCGTGTTAATGCTGCACTCATGCCGAGTGCCAAGTGCCCTCAGCTCCCAAGAACTGCAGTGAAAATGAGGGTATTTAGCACTTGGTAGGATCCTGCCATCAATCAATAGCCTTTTCCCACTCTGAATAGAAGAAACAAAAAAAAACCAACACAAACCTCCAGTTTTAAGCCTGCCGTGAGGATTTTAACCAATTAAATTTAAACTTCCCTGATTCCTATTACAACAATTTGATGCAAACTCCGGAGGTATTTCATGTCTGAATCATCCTGTACAGGGACAATCATAGAATCCTTTAGGATGAAAAAAATGCTTAAGATCATCAAGTCCAACTGTTAACCCAACACTGCCAAGTCGCCACTAAACCATGTCCCTCAGCACCACATCTTTTAAATTCCTCCAGGGATGGTGACTCCACCACTGCCCTGGGCAGCCTGGACCAGGACTTGCCAACCCTTTCAGGGAAGACATTTTTCCTAATGTCCAAATGAAACCTCCCCTGGCACAACTTGAAGCTGTTTCCTCTTGTCCCATCACTTGTTACCTGGGAAACAACACCAACTCCCACCTAGCTCCAACCTCCTTTCAAGGAGTTGTGGAGAGCAGTAAGGTCTTGGCCTTGAGAAGAAAGACTCCGTTGTGAAAGGAAAAGGAATAGATGGGGAACTGAGGCAGGAAGGCAGAGGAAGCCCAAAGTAGGGCTTACATTTATTACATTTTTAAAGAAGTAACAGAATGCTACCAAATCCACCTGGAGTACTGCTTTCAGCTTTGGGGTCCACAACATAAGGAGGACATGAGCCTGTTGGACAGGTCTGGAGGAGGCCACAAAAATGATACAAGATCTGGAACCACTCTGCTGCAAGGCCAGGCTGAGAGACTTGGGGTTGTTCAGCTTGGAGAACAGAAGGCTTCAGGGAGACCTTCTTGCAGCCTTTCAGTACTTAAAGGGAGCCTGCTGGAAAGATTGGGAGGAACTCTTAAATCAGGGAGTGTAGTGACAGAACAAGGGGTAATGGTTACAAACTAAAAGACAGTAAATTAAGATTAGATGCAAGGAGGAAGTTCTTCACTGTGAGGGTAGTGAGACACTGAACAGGTTTCCCAGAGAAGTAGTAGATGCCCCATCCCTGGAAGTGTTCAAGGCCAGGTTGGAGGGGGCTTTGAGCAACCTGCTCCAGTGGAAGTTGTCCCTGCCTGCAGCAGGGAGGCAGCAACTAGATGATCTTTAAGGTCCTTTCCAACACAAATCTTTCCATGAGTCTACAAAAATCCTTGCTATTATGGAAATGAAAATAAGAATATATTCCTGGTTTTATTCTGAGTAAGTAGAGATGAATTACCATGTTATACACAGACTCATCCCAGAAGAATTACAAGTGCCATCAACACCAGTAGCTGATGAAGGTGTCATTTTCATCTCCTCTCCCATGACATCCTTCAATTTCAAATGCCCACACTTATTACAACAAGATAGTCTATTCTCTTTACAAGCTTCAGAGAAATTATTATGCATGGAAGTGCCTAATAATCCAGTCCAGTCATGACTCTACCACTGACTTCCCACATGAATATGCACGAATCAATTAAACCTCTGAATGCATCAATTTCCTCCTCAAGTAGTAATGATAATAATAATAATAGCTGCCCATTGTATGGGGCACTGCATGTAATATTTTTAATGCCTGCTAATGAATTGTGCTATTAATTATTAGAATGTGGTTTGTTTTTGAAAGCCAAGTACCAGCGTGGCTCAACTTTGTATTCCAAGTGATACAACTTGAGTATCTCTAAAAAAAAATAATAATGCCTGACTTTGGGAAGTGCTCACAAGTGTTACTGCAAATCCTACTTAAAAATGCTATTTAAATCTGAGAATTTCTAGATGTTATCAGCTACACTGCAGAGAATTTGCAGCTAAAGGGTTAACTGGATTAGATGGGAGTGGTTATAGGCTCAGTGCCACAGGTTTTGCCCTTTGTGGCTTCTCACATCCCAGACTTGGAAAATATGAGCTGTGATACTGAGAAAGGTAAGAAGCCAGCACAGCCCCATAGTGATAAATGAGTTTGCATCATCTGTCATTAGAACTTCCTGCCAACAGGGTCATTCCCTATTAAATTACCACTTGTCAATGTTTAAAATACTGATTGATAAATGACTGTGCCAAAACTGATAACACGACAGCTTTTATTTTCTAATAGTCTTGGTTACCACATTCTGCTACTTCAAGATACAGAGAGAGTAGGGTTGTGTGTGGGTTTGTTTTTTTTTCTCTCCAAGTACTTCAGTGAAAGACATTTTAATCTAATACAAAACTAACAGGTACTGTATAATGATTGGTCCTGATATACATTACATACTCTTCTTCTTGCCAAAATAAACCTACTGGCGATTTAGTGATATGGGGAGATCCAAGTTTCACATTTCATCAAATGCTAGTAATCTGTTTTATCAATATAAACTGCATTTTAATGAAAAAATTCTTTTCTTCAGTACACTTCACTTTCAATGCCCCAGAGGATAATAATTCGTTCATGCTGTAGAACAAGAATGTTTTACAAGACCTGAAACTCTCCAGAGAAATTTCTCTGTAAATACAAAATGCAAGGTTTATGGGAATGTGTTGTATGCAACATAAGCAGTACCCAACATCATAAAAAAAAAACTAGGCTGTGCAGAGAATTCTCCTTAAGTATCCTTGTGAGCTATTGTGAGCCTAAATGGTTAGGATGATAGTGGTTAGTGGAATACCTATACGACAGATAAAAGACAGCCAGTGAAACTATTTTTGTCTCTGAATAGATAAAAATAAATTACTTTTTGGAAAGTTTTGCAAAATGAATACATCCCAACAGACTGTTCATCCCAGCCCTCCTCTAGAAGGACATTCTCAGCCTGCTGCTGCTGTAGAGTTCTGGGGATTAAGATTTTCGGGCTAAAAATCGGCATGTTCTAGCTGGAAGATGAGGCTGGGGCAACAGCTACTTCTCTGTGATCCAGAGCAAGAAGGGAAATTCCTGTTTCATCCTCCAACCTCCCCAATGCCACATGGTACATGTGTGGAGGAAGCATAATGTAAGAAGCACCTCTCCTGTGAAGACAGGCTGAGAGTTGTTCAGCCTGGAGAAGAGAAAGCTCCAGGGAGACCTTATTGCAGCCTATCAGTACTTAAAGGGAGCTGTAAAGATAGGGACAGACTTTTTAGCAGGGCCTGTTGGGACCTGACAAGGGGTGATGGTTTTAAACTAAAAGAGAAAGATTTAGACTAGATACAAGGAAGAAATTTTTTTACACTAAGGATGGTGAAACAGTGTCCCAGGTTGCCCAGAGAGGTGGTAGAAGCCCCATCTCTGGAACCATTCCAGGTAAGGTTGTCTGGGGCTCTGAGCAACCTGATCTAGTTGAAGATGTCCCTGCTGACTGCAAGGAGGTTGGACCAGATAACCTTTAAAGATCCTTTCCAATCTAAACCATTCTGTAATTCTATGATAAGACACAGCATCACTGAATAAGGATTCTTGAGGCACCCTTACCACAGGTGCAGCTACCTGCAGTTAGCACTTATTCTAGAGAAGTTGAAGGTGATTGACTCACTGCCAAAAGCTCCAGAACTGAAAGACTCTATTTTATGTCCCTTTTAAGCCAGTACTACACTTTCCTCCCAATAGATGCTGTGCCCCAGATCCTGAGAGCATCCCTCATGCTTGTTGTGTAACTTGGCGTGCCAACCCCAACCCTCCAAACCTGCTTGAGGCAGGTGAGGAGGAAAGACATTCAGGGGAGTAATTTCCATTACCCAGTTCTTCAGCAGCAAGCCCCAAGGTAGGAGCAGTCTATTGGTGTTTTCTAATTATGCTAACTACCCATAAACAGTGGTGGCAGGGAGGCTATGCCTACCAGAGAGAGAGCACGGCACGCTATGGAGATGCCTGAGCCACCACCAAAGGTGGTAACTGGCCTCAGTACCAGAATCACTCTTATTAGCACAGTACTCCACCTAAGCTCATCTCTGCTATTTCACTGGATGGCTAATTAGCCAAAAAACTGCTCTTCTAAGCTATACTGCTTCCCATCTGCAAGACAGCTCACGAGAGGTCACTTGGGTACCACTGCTGAACATTGCTCTGTGCAGCACAGACACATCCCCAGTGCCCATCTATAGCTTTGGGCTCTTGTGGATTCAAGTTTCTCCTTGCTCTTGACACTGGTATTTTTGCAGCATAGAAAAGCTATTGCACATCATCAGGATAACAGAGGAAGGGGAAGCCTCTCAGTTATCTCACCAGAGGTGTGAAGTTCAGCCCTGTGAGAGTGGTCCAAGTGATGCAACAATTTTTATTTGCCCAAAACAGGCTCCTCCCACATGTGACACTCACTTCTCTGTACAAAAGATAGTGATGGTGTCTTTTAAAATATTCTGATTTAGTCAGAAACTCCCTTCCTGGCCCTAAAGTACTCTCTAAACTGGCAAATTCTCCCTCTTTCACCATAACTAAAAAAAAAAATAAGAAATCAAATGGTTGAAAATGTCCTGGTAACTGTACTAAGTTATAAATGCAAATGAAGCAGCAGTCTAAAAACCTTCAATTGTACTTCAAAATGTGTAATACATATAGTACAAGATGCTCACTAACAAGTCCCACTTAAAAGAAACTCTTTTTGTTTTCTACTGCAGTCCTCATCCTCTCATGCTCCTTTCATATTATTCCACTTTAGTGCAATGTGCATTTGAAGCTCTTAGGAATATTACCTCATTCTTGCTTATAAAAACATCTTCCCTTTCTACTACATTGTGATAGTAATAAAAGATATACTACAGTTAGAGGAATAGCAATAATAACCAAAATCTATGCTACAATTTTCATTGAAATGAATGCCAAAGAGTACCTAATCTGACCTTGCTTTGACAAATTCCACTGACAGGATGGATACAGATGGGATGGACCAAGAAAATTCATACACAACATCAACAAGAGTTTGCAGAGGTGTTCCAGCTGGGTCTGCTGGCATATGGAGATGTGAGTACCAAAGACAAGATCAGTAAAAAAGGGAATTTTCTTCCTGGACCATAGTTTTTCAGTGAACAAGTGGAAACAGGTTATATCGAAATAGACTATATTAATTGTATAGAAAAAAAATAACATTTAAGATTTTATTGACATTAAAACAGAAAATAAATTTAAATTTAGCCCACTAATGCATTTAATTCCCTGTGTTATAAAACTCCAGTCTGATACACAGCACATATGGCACACAAGTCTACTAGTCTATGTCCCTTGCAATATCTATGCACTACGAAGTGACTGCTCTAACTTGGAGTTTTATTTGTCTCCAAGCTTAGATGTATTCCTAGATGTATTTCCATATAATAGACTTCATCATAATGTATGAAGAGGAGAATTCCAAGTCAGAAATTATAGGGGGTGAGTACCTACAGAGTAGCTGTGGCACCACAGGATGTAATATAGAAGCTAATTGTTGTCAGAACCAGAAAACAGGAGGATTAAGTCAGTAAATTTCTTATTCTGCTAAATCCTCAAATCCTTTCATCTCTTCTCATTGTCAGATAAGAACCACAGCCTGGTTGTCTACTCTGGGAACACCAAGATGTGACAAATATTTATTCAAAACAAAACTCTTTATAAAAAAAGCATGGATAACTTCCTCTCAGTAGTGGAAAAGCAGTGGTTAGATGTCCATCTGAAATACTTAAGTACACATTACTATTAAAGGTACCATTATACATGTGTGTATTCACAAGTATTTCCTAGAGTATCCTTCATTGTACCTTCACTCTTAAGTGATCATTTTCTATCTGCTTCTGCTAGTTTGTGTGCCCATCATCTACTGTAATTACATTAAAAGGTAAATATGTGAGAAGATTAACACAAGTGACATGTTCCTTTATTACACTGGGCTTGATCAAGGGTCAGATCTATTTTCTTTTGCCCTACAACTGCAATATTAATCTAAAATAATGAAGATGATTTCTTAGATCATCCCTCTCCTAAGTCCAAACAAAGATTACATTTAAGACACAAATACACCCTGAGATGTTCACACGCAAAATAAAAGAGGTCAAAGGAAAAAAAAAACTAAATCAAAATCACCCTGGTTATTTTGCCTTTAGAATTTTTAAATATTTTCCCAACATCTCAGCAAAATTATGCATTTTCAAAAGACTGCAGGCACTAAAATGATTGTCAGTCATGCAAATAATCACTTACTTACACTGTATGAGTTTGGTTTGGATAAAGCAAATTACCATTTGAAAATAACTTGAAAAACCACTCTGGGCTAAGAGCTTGCTTCATAAATTTTAGCCTGGCCACAATTTTTCTTAACCTTTTTCTCCTCCACCTCCATTCAGTCACAATGCTAAGACAGTCTACATTAAAAAAAACAAACAGTATTTGCTTGCCACAGGTGCATTCAACATTATTTAAAACATCATCTTGTAAAGAAATAGTAAATACCAGCTGCAGCTGATGGTCAAAACCTAAAGAACTTCAGAGTTCTGCAGCAGCAGCTCTTGCTTCTGCCTTTTTTTTTTTCCCTGTGATGATATTGGGTAAAAAAATTCCAGATCATGTATCTAGAGTTAGTTGTTGAATAAAATATATATATATATGTATGTCAGAAATATTTATATATATGTATGTCAGAAATATATATATATGTATGTCAGAAATATATATATATATATTAGAAATAACAGATTACTCTATGTTTGTAATCTGAGATTAATCTGTTTTTAATTACTCTACTGAGGAATTTTTACAGTCTCACAGTTGTTTAGGAACATCCCACTTTTATCCATCACTGCTGAAAATAGCTTTTTTGGATATCATTTCAAGTACAACCACCACAACAAAACTGTGGAAGGTGTTCTGCTTTGTGAGATGAGAGCTAAAACAAAGCACAAAGAACAGCACATAGTATGATGTGAGATCTTCCTACTTTACCAGTTTAGGTAGCAGTCTAATCATTTTACCCACCTCCTCACCCTCTGCTTTGGACAAATGATTGCTGTGTGTATGACTTCAGACTAATTTGTCAGGTCTTGTTTGACCCCATCTGCCAAGGCTCACAAGTCCAAAAGAGCTGATTTAATATATGAGACAGGGTTATCACAACTTCATCTCCAAAACTAGGCTTGGGCCAACATGACTTCCTAATGCAGGCCAAAAACCACAAGACTCTCAAAATGGCTCAATATCAAATATGCTGAGCATCCACAGCATTCCCTGCCTCCTGAAAAATATGGTTCCCCCAGAAGCAATAGTAGATCTTGAGGGAGTTGGGGTTATTCAGCCTGGAGAAGAGAAGGCTTTGAGGGGATCTTATAGCAGTTTTCCAGTACCTAAAGGGATGATCAGACAGAAGGGGAGAGACTTTTTAGCTGGTCAGATTGTAATAGGACAAGGGGGAATGGTTATAAGCTGAAGGGGGGGAAATTCAGATTGGAGATTAGAAGGAAGTTCTTTACCCAGAGGGTGGTTAGACACTGGAACAGGTTGCCCAGAGAGGTTGTGGATGCCCCATACCTGGCAGTGTTCAAGGCCAGGCTGGATGTGGCCCTGAGCAACCTGGTCTAGTGTGTGGCACCCACTGGGAACTAGATGATCTCTAAGGTCCCTTCCAACCTGGGCCATTCTATGATCCCCAAAGACATGTAAGTACTGATCTCCACTGCCATCCAGACAGCCAACTCCCTAAGGAACAATGGAAGTCAAAATTAGATGATCTTTAAGGTCCCTTCCAAGCCAAACCATTCAATAATTCTATGATTTTAACCCACTTACCAAAAACACAGGTTTGAAGACTTCAGTTTAGACACTGATTTTCAAACCATTTACATCAGTGCTTTAGAATAGAAAGGTTTCATAGACACTGAAATGCAAACCTTGCAAGATGAACATCAATACTGTGCACAACTCAGCTCCTGTTCTAAAAATCTAACTTAAATAACCAGAAATATATACTTCAACTTTGAAATAACTGGACATACAAACTGGTCAGAGGACAAAGATCTCAAGTATGGCCAGAACTTAGTATCAGATCAAAAGTCAGACTCTTGCAGAGTCATTATGGCAAAAAAAGAATCATGTGCCCAGCACTGTGTTGGTTTTAAGAGTATAATCAAACTGCAGAATCATACTCTATTTAGTGCTAGTCCCACTGAAGCAGAGTTCCTGTTCAGTGGGAGGAGAGGTCCCTTATAAGAGGAAAAACAACTGTGCCAGGTTTAATCAAAAGTGAAAAGGATCTAGTGAATGTTCCCTTGGAGCCACATAACCCACTGCTAATTTCAAGACAGGCTCTGAAAGGAGGGTAATAAAAAATGTCCTTCAGAGTAACCGAGGAAGGCTGAAGAGCAACTACCTCTGCAGCTAATGCCAACATCTGCAAGTCTGGGATGCTTTTCACCTACCTGGAAAGCAATAAAAGAAGAGGGAGGAGGGAATAAAATCCCTCCTGCAACACACCGAGGGAAATACAGCTTCTTGACTCCAGGTTTAGCACTTTTACTGTTCTCTAGCATTTCTTTCTCCTTCTTGACCTCTCCCTGACAAACATAGCCAGGGCTGAGGAGCAGGCAACTTCTTGAAGTGGGAAATCACTGAAACAAGTGGGAAATCACTCATCCTGCACGATGCAAGCCAATATGACATGCTAAGGGCAGGCTCTGCAGATCAGACACTGCCTGAATAGCCTCTGATTATTGAAATACATTTATCAATTAAGGGGATTTTGCATATTATCAAACTCTTTCATTAATGATGCTTTAGCTGATTAGTTTGAACGTCACCATAAATAGAGAGTTTTGACAGGCTGGAGGCAATTTATGATGTGGAAAATGCACTGACCTGCTCACATCAGGAAACCTGACTGGAAAATAAAGAACTTGGCACTTGGGTCTGATTATTTTTTCCAAATCCTTAGGTCTGTGGTCAGGAATCAGCTTCATAAATTTTCCAATGGATGTAAGGAACGATTCCATGTTGAAAGCAGAGTTGAACACCACCACATCAGCAACCAAGCTGTAAAGAAGGGGTTAAGATTAACGAAGGTACTTGCTGCCACAAAAGGAATAGAATTATTTGACATGCAGTGGAAGTAGGAGAGCTATTCTCACAAACAAATAAAAGGTACAAGAAAGCTAATTAAAATGAGCTGTTTCTTTTTTTTTTTTTTTCAGGTGAATTAGGAGCAGCAGATGTACCTTAATCAAAAATGTCTTGATTTCTTTCTACTCACTCTGATATATATTTTAAGGGCTTTTTAACTAAGTACTAAATTACTATTATTAAAAAGAGCACAACCTATTCTATTTGCAGAACACTTTTTTTTCCCATAAAATGGTAAGACTAGTATTAATGCCATTATCTCTTAAAAACATAACAACAGGTAAGGCCCACTGCAATATGACAACTTCTGCAGAAATAAACCTGGAAGGAAATTAAAATTCTTTAGAAATAAACCTTTGTACTGAAGGATAACTTACCTTGGTTAACTTACCTTCAACTAACCATGTGTGTCAGGGAGTAGGATACTAGTGAAACTGTTATTTTAACCTAACTGTACATAATCCTGATTAAAAGTGTATATATAATTCATAGTACACAGTACTAAATAAAACTTAGAAAAAAAATGGTATATTAATGCAATATTTTGTTCTTTACTGCTGTGTTTTAAGATCAAACAGAGCAATAATTATAAGCTGTAGTTAAATGATAACATGTGTATTATTTCCACTCAGTCTGGAGGAAATGAGAAGCTATCAAGAAATATCTGGAACTTTATCCTGGAAGTGCTGACACAATCTTAGCTACACTGGCAAACATGTACCACTAAGGGAGGTAAAGAAATGCTTTATGGCCAGTTGGTTTTCTCAATATGTTATATATTGTGATACAGACCTATGGGTCATAAGCTACATTGAGGACACATGTTCATCAGTCATGGGGCTGGGGAAAAGTATATTTGAGGTGAGAGGCTGTCAGAGGCTGTCATTCATCCTCACTGCACCTCATTGCTGCCTGGTCAAGCAAGGGACCTGACACTGCTCACCAAAGCAGCAGGAGTCAGCAGGAAAAGAAGAAAAAAACAAAACAAGACATCAGAGAGAGAAATAATCCTTTTCAAGCAGGCTGCAGGAATTGAAATGCTTTCTGGAATCCTACCCTCTTCCCCACCTCTGGTTTTTAACCTGTTGGCCTCCTTGATTTTGTACAAATCTCTTCTTTAACAATGGCATGGGACAGTGCAGGAGCCTGGCACATTTCTTTGCTGCTCTCTGACAGGTAGCAAAGGCTCCAGCAACAACATCCCTGCTTCTCTTGTGCATGAAGCCTTAATCTGCCCAACTTTTTCCTAGAGGTTTTGCATATCACTGACAAATTAGAAAGATCCTATCACCATCACTGGCTGAGCAGCTACAAGGAATCTCAACCATCATTAAAAAGTGTGGTTTTATTGCATTAACTCTCTAGAAACACCAGGGAGCCAAAAAATGAATTCTTTTTCTTAATGATCCAAAGCACCAACCTGAAGATTCAAAGTTCTCCCTGCAGAAAAGGACTTGGGGTGCTGGTGGATGAGAAGCTGGACATGAGCAAACAGTGCACGCTGGCAGCCCAGAAGGNTTTCTCATAGGCATTTTTTTGCAGATGACCAGTAGATAGTTGCATTAAGTACAGAGGAGATGGCTTCTATCTGCTCTTGAAAATGAGGTTTCTGCAGCAGCAGTAGTACTGAAGGATGAATATTATATAATTATATTAAGAGGAAACAGCCTCAAGTTGTTCCGGGGAAGGTTTAGGTTGGACATTAGGAAAAAATGTCTGCACTGAAAAGGTTGTCAAGCCCTGGCACAAGCTGCCCAAGGAAGTGGTGGAGTCACCATCCCTGGATGGACTGAAAAGACATGGAGATGCGGTGCTAAGGGACATGGTTTAGTGGTGACCTGGCAGTGCTAGGTCCACAGTTGGATTTGATGATCTTAAAGCTCTCTTCCAACCAAAACACTTATATGATTCTAAGCTATTGGAGGCTGAAGGAGACAGAATGGATCATCTATAAAAGTCATTTTTTTTTCCCCCTCTAATTAAAATAAAATACTTTTATTAACTTAAAAATGCATAGCTTGAGGATGTCAGTTTACCATATATGTGTGAAAAATAACTGTCATAATAAAGCAAAATACATAGACAAAAAAAAATATTCTTTGCCCCAGGGCCAAAATCTGAAAATGGCTGCTACTGTTTTTAAAAGATCTTTTATATACTTTCCCATCTTTACTGCTCAGTAAGTGAAACATGTTGCAAATACTGTGGCAGAAGCAGCTACAGAAATTATCAGAGTGAGCACCCATCATTATTTGAGAAATCTCCATATGAACTGACTTACAAAGATGCAAAAGCTTAACTTGTACCTTAAAATGCTCAATCCTCATTCCTAATATTTCTCCTACTAACAGATAGGTTAGAGCATGGAAGTTAATTTGTTTCAGTTCAAAACAACTCAGTTTTGCTGTTTCACTTAGGTTTGTACAGTGCCTAACCACAAAGCTTTTCAGTGTGGCTGTTATTAACTTCTTTCATTAACTCAGATTCCAGAAATGCATTTGTTTTTAGCAACAATAAAGGACCACAGCCTTTAAAATGTCTGAGTAGTTTAGCACTGCACAATTTCTGAATACCAGATGAAAGAAATATACGGATTTATCTGGTATGTTTACTGCCCTCTCTTCACAAGATAACTGCTGCAGTACATTTTAATTTCTGTTTATTTCCCTAAAACCCTCTACATAATTTCAGTTGGATGCAGTAAAAGCTCTGGCCAAAGCAAGAGTTGATTAGCTGCAGCTTTACAAAGCATCCATGAAACAAAGCATCGTGTTTATGGCCAAGGCACAGGTCAAAATCCTCACCACTAACAGGTACATCATGGTAGCCCAGTAAAGCATCAGTGGACTTTATACAAGAAACTGAGGTGAGTTTACAGAGCAGGTAATTTCTGCCACAGCACTTATCAACCACTCTTCAGGACTCTGCTTGGTTTGCTCCAAGGTCATCACATAGAGGGAGGAAGACTCCTCAGGCTTACAATGCTGTAGGGTTGTAGAGAGGAGGACACCTTAAATAACACCGAATAGTGTGAGGAACACCTACCATGAAAGAATCTGGTTGTATCCATACTGAAAATCCCTTTCCTGGCATTTCTGGACAGGATACACCAACTGGTTCTCATGGAAGTAGAGAACCTTTTTCAATTTGCCAAGGTCAGGGCGGAGGGCAGCAAGTTCAGCCAGGTTAAGCACCGAGCTTGCGAAGAGGATCCTGCAAAACAAGGAGAGCAGTGTTTACTGTCTGTGAGCATGCTCACAGGGGTCACTCCTTTCCCTTCTAACCCCTCCTCCCTGCAAGAAAAACATAACCCCTATAGGGACACATCAATAGCTAAGCCTTAATACCATGTAGCAGCACTCCAAGTTTTGATCTCTTAAAAAGCAGCTGCTAAGAACCCAACTAGAAAAGCACTGAATCTCATTGGTCTCCCCAGCTCGGTTACAGAGAGATGCAAACTAAAAAAGCTGGATGGATTTTATTGAAAATGGCAAGAAAAGCTGTATCTGAAGGACAAATGGAACAAAGATAAGGCTGACTAGGGAATACTTTGCTTGCCAGTTTCATTACACTTCACTTCTTTATGCAACCAACTACTGAAATTCAATATATGAGCAGGAATGGCACATGTTCATGTTATGACATAAACCCTTTTGATTTACGCAGTGCACTTATCTAGTATGGCCTGCCTTTTTTTTTTTCCCTCTCCCCCAACCCTTTTTCCAGTTTATTTTCACATTTTTATTAGGTATCCTCTATAATAAAATGTTGCTTCTACCCTTGCATCCCAGCATTTCCCTAGCATTCCTGCTATTCCACACTCTACACCACCACACATATCCTTCAGTTATATAAAGCAGGCACAAACACCACTAACAAGCTGCTATCTTAGCCTCATAGAACTTTGCAGGCTATGAGAAAAATGAATGCATTTAAATGTTTAAGATGAATTTGTGACCCTATTGTAACCAGTGGCAGATTTCCTGCATTTGCCAACAGGACATGAGCATCTCCTGTCCCTTGGCTAACACTGCTTTCAAGCAACCTGAATCCTGAACCCAGGAGAACTGCAGAGCCATAGACATTTGTGTTCTACATTTCTCATCACAAGGGATAAAAAAAAAAAAAAAAACAACCCAAAAAAACCCACTTGAGATCAAGTATTTATTGCACAAAAAACATTAAGCTTTAATAAATTACTTTTCAACACAGTATGCTTCGCTTTTTTGTTATCCACCAGTTTAGTGATTCAGATTCAGAACTGATTTATCAATTCTTAAATATAATTCTTCATATATTTAATTATTTTCAAATCTTTCCTATTTTTATTCCTATTTTTTTTATCCTTTCATTCCCATTCTCACTACTTTTGCATGGATTTTCTGTTCAAGATCACCAATATTAAAACTTCTGAATCTGCCTGTTGACTTCAAAACTCATGAACTTCCCCAAACAGCCATATATATATTTTAATATATCTATCTTAATATCAGCTATGCTAACACACAGCATTCTTAGATAATCTGTGTCTACAGAACAAACACTTCCTAGAGAGCAGATCCTGTATCCATCTTCATCAACCTGAGTCAATGCTAATCTGAAAGGCTTATAGAAGTAAGAGATGAATGTTACTGCCTTGTTCATCAAATATTTGATCCTTCTAAAGGGACTGCCAAACAGAATGCCAATTAAGATACAAGCTTGGGTTTATTATAAGCCATACCAGGAGGGAAAAAAAATAGTTTTACCTAAGCCATCACTTATTTGTCACAAAGACTAATAACCTCTGGACCTCACAACGACCTGGGTGCCAGACTCCAAGCAGCAGCAGGAAAGCTTCCTACAGGGGATTCAACAGCCCTACTCAGAGATAGCTGTGAATTTAGCACTAGAGAGACAAAAAAAACATACAACCCCCTAAAAAGAATAATAAATACCCTAAATATTGCAAAAAATTAGATGAAATGGTTGCTTAGCAAAAATTTAGCTATTACTGATTTTTCAGAGAATCTCTTTCCTGTGCTGAATAAGGGAGATAATGAAATTGATGCAGGATAGCACCTAGGAACTTGGCTGTGTTTGAAGGAAGGTGGGGGTTGGAAAGAGATGGCATATTGGGATGGAAAACGTGGGAAGAAGCAGAGAGGAAGGCACAAAAGCAAGAGTGGGAACAGAAGACAGTGGGAATGCCTAGGTTAACACAGTGACTGGGGAGAAAACGTGAGAAATGACATCCAGGATTGAAGCTTAGACAAAGCCACGGAGCTCTGAAAGATCTGAACTTGCTCACATGGACAACAGAATAACTAGGAGAAAAAATAAAAATGGTTATATCCACAGGAAAATAGCATTTGCACTCTTTTAGTGTTTGCACTGCCTTAGACAAACTACAGGATTCAATAGCATCAGAGAGCTGCAGGCTGCCTTCTAGTAAGGCAAGAAAGGCCAAACACTTGGAAAGTTTACAAGAGTAGACCTAAATTTTCTCTATTATGAATACGAAGCGTTAAGACTCAACTAAAAATCAGAGCACTTATCACTACTCAGCTCATCAATAAACCAGTGTCAAGAGAAAACTGTTGTGATTACTAGCAAATTCAGATTTAGAGCCTGAAATGACAGCACTTACATTTCTTACAGAAGGAGAAAATAAGAATAGTACCATTTATGCAGTAATATTATTAGAAAATACCTTTCCTGAATCACCTGCATGACCTCAGAGCATTTCCAGAACTCAACCCAAACATGAGATGCTCTGATACATGTTTCTTTACCAGCATAGAAGCTGCTGACTACCTGCAATAACCAATTTCTTTGGCATTCTGAGCTTAAATAGCACCTGACAGCACGAGTCCCTGCGAACATGCCCACAGAGCAGCCACGCACGTGGCTAATGGACTCACACAGAGCACTGGAGGATATGCTGGAGTGGATTTCCACTTAACACCTATTACAAGGGGAAAGGCAGAGAAGTTTATTATAATGTAACAGCAGACAGAAATGTATGTCAGTTGTCATTCCCTGTGACATCAACTTTCATTTTACCTCAGGTTATTATTTAAGTAATAAATCCTAACAAGGTGAGCCTTCATCATCCCACCGAGCGTATCCAGGAGGTAGAGACACAAGGTGATGGCAAGAACGCTGGAAACATGATAATTCCTGACAGCTGCTGCTTGAGCACAAGTTAAATTGAACAGTTTATCTCAGCATAAAGATGTTATAAGGTTTTATGTTTAATTTAAAAAAATTAACATAAAACCCAGAGAAAGCAGGAGTGAGGCAATCTTTCACAAACATGACATACTACAATCACTCTATAAGCTGGATTAGTACTTATTACCATGCTACTAGAGAATTAAGCTGTTTTTAGACCACCAAAGAGCTTTAAATTGCAACTTTTGTCTCTGTAAGAGAAACCTATATTTAAAACGGCTGCTAAATTCAAATTAACAGCTACATCATTAACTCACCATCTCACAAAACCCTCCCCATTTCAACTGCTATTATGGTATTTTTATCTAGACCTATCAATGCTACAACATATAATATAGACGCTACTCCTCAATAAATTTATTGTGCCAATCCTCACAAAGCCTACACTGAAGGTCACCTTCCTAACGTGACTACCCTAGCTCTCCTCTCCAAAATATCCCCAAGCATTTGATTGTGTTACAAATGACCTCCTTTCACAGAGCAGGACCATCACACATGCAGTAGCCCCATCGCCTTGGAGGCTGGCCAAATTTCAGGGCCACCATCCACACAAGCTCCAGTCAACACTGAGCTTGTGCTTAGTCTGAATCATTTAACATAAGATGAGGAAGGATGAGGACAAGCTTTTTATCAGGGCCTGTAGGGATAGGACAAGGGGGTGAGGGTTTTAAACAAGGGAAGAGATTTAGAGAAGATGGAAAGAAGAAAACGTTTACACTGAGGGTGGTAAAACACTACTGGCCCTGGTTGCCCAGAGAGGTGGTAGATAAGTCATCTGTAGAAACATTCAAGGTCAGGTTGCTGGGGGCTCTAGTGAAAGATGTCCCTGCTTATTTGCAGGAGGGTTGAACTAGATGACCTTTAAAGGTCCATTCCAACCCAAACCATTCTGTGATTCTATGACAATAGTCCTTCCAACTTCTGAAGAACTACTCGTAGGAATTCAGTTAAGTATGTGCTTCATTGATACAAATATTCATGGGAAGGAAGCTGAGTGTACTCACAGGTTCAGAGCTGAGATGTGTCCAGAGAACATTCTGACATTTGCTATTATATTCCTCATCATTTTACACCAAAGAACTGAAAATCAGTAAATACAGGAGCCTTAACTTTTTTTTTAATTACCAGCAGAGAAAATTACTAATAGAGGTTTCCGTTTGTATCAAGCAAGTTATAAATGTAAAGGCACTATAGTATTTTTATTTTCTTTTATAAATCTTCCTTGTGTCAAGCAACCATGATTTACTCTTTTATTGCATTGCCTTAAATCTTTCAATTAAATTCCCATGCAACTTAACTAAAAACACATCTTGCCTTCCCCTTGGGAGACCACACAGGGCATATTTATGTATCTACAGATCTGGAGGCTGAACACTCCAATTCACCAGGCTTACAGCACAAAACCAGTTTAAAACACTACCTGATTTGTACTGGAATATTCCTTCTGTCTGGTAGAAGTTCTGTCAGCATGAAGGACTAATGGGCACTGCCATTATTTGCACCCAGCTCTCCCTGGGAAAAAGAGGATTACTGTAGGGTATGGTCCTGCACTGCCAAATAAAACCCAAGGCCATAAATCTCAGCTGCAAAACAACCACATTCACAGGAAAATTAGTTTGTGATTGAAGATCTGGCAGTCCAGAAAAGAGACACAAGCACTCTTTGCCTGCCAGGTGCAGTGTTACAACAAAACAGAATTAGATTTGGATATCACTACAAATATGAGGCTTTTAGGAGAAATAAGTACTAAAAAGACTGTTCATCAGATGGCACTGACTAAACTGATATTCATCCAACCTTCAAGAGGGGAGCAGGATGCTGGAAGAAGTGTCTTTGCACCACTCAGACTAAAACCTTGAGCACATTAAAACCAAAACCTTGAGCACTTGGAAGAATCAAATCCCACTGTACTTCTCACTTCTCACAAGGCACTGACTATTTTGCTCTTGCAGAGCTTCAATTTATACTGTATTTATACTGTATTCCTTTGTCCAGAAATTTCAATTGGAAGGTCCAGTATCATGCAGTAGAGAGTCTTGAACCATGAGATTTTTACCCTAAACAGTTTTATTCCAGCATGGTTCTTGTGCACTCAACTGAGTGAAGTCAAGGTGCCACCAGACACCATGATAACCCAACAAATCATCATCCATAACCATAAAACTCAGAAGACAGTCACATCACTGCTGATGTCTACATTTTCTCTATTTGATAAGAAACCAATCAAAATTTTACAGCAATCAACACGAGCCATTAGAGGAACCATCTACAGTGAGATTAGGGGCAGCTCATCCTTCTGCTGAAGTCAAGCACAGCTGGGATAAGAAGTATTTGAACACTGCTCTGCTGTGTTGCCTCCTAAAAGGTCAAGAAGACAAGAGGAATGACCATAAACAAATCCACCTTGAGATCCAAGGGCTTCAAAGACAATGGTGTCTGCAAACTCCTCAAGATCAAACCTGAGAGATTTGGTTCCTCCATCACAGGGTTTGCTTGATTTCAACCCAGCAATTCAGATAAGTCCATGGATTTGGCTTTACAATATTTTTCAGCTGTAAACTGTATATCAAACAGCATTATTAATGCCTGGAATGTTAAACAAACCAGTTATTTTTGTTTATTACTACACACATTTTTATATGATCAACTTCTGGAAGTTGCATTTTTATCACTAGACCAAGAATACACAAACTGCAGTCAGATGTAAAATGCTTTTCCATTTCCCATTAAACAATAGATGACTCTCAATTTCTGAACAATAAATACTAATAAGTGATAATATATGACAGTATACAGTACAATAAATAATAAATTAACAATAATTTTTTACATGGAAAGCACAAAAGTAAAAAATGCTTATAGATATTACAATACATATCTCATAAATTAAGGTTTTCTAGATAGAGGATAATGTGAAATGTTTACAGAAATAATTAAGTCTTACTATTTTAATGTTCTTTATTTTTCAGAACAAATCACAAGGGTTGTCATGCCTTTCATCTTAATTAGGCCATGTATTTGTCTTATTTATTTCTATGTATTTTCATAAACGTTTACAAATATTAATTGTAAAGAAAAAGATTTTTTTCCCCTCTTGCTGTAATTACTATATGTACATACAGTACACAGTGATAAATATTAATGGCTGCAACCCATTCAATACTTTTGGATTTGGGGATGGTTTTATATGTTAAAATACAGTAGAAATTAACAGCTTGTTTGGGGCTCAACTGCCAGAGTTTTTTAATGCTTTTTTATATATATTTATATTTAATATATGTATAATTTAAAAAATATATCCTCCCTAATTATAACTATGTTATTTTGGAGTACAGTTGAAATTTTTGCTCCTACTGACAGACCTCAGTGATGTTTTCAAAAGAATTTACTGTCCAGAAATCATAGAATCAATATGGTTGGAAAAGACCTCATAGATCATCAGCTCTAACCATTAATCTAACACTACCATGCCCACCACCAAACCATGTCCCCAAGCACCGTATCGACATGTTTTCTGAACACTTCTAAGGATGGTGACTCCACCACTTCCCTGGGCAGCCTGTGCCAATGCTTGACAACCCTTTCAGGAAAGGTATTTTTCCTATTATCTAATCTGAACCTCCACTGACACAAGTTGAGGCTCTTTCCTCGCGTCCTATCGCATGTTACTTGGGAGAAGAGACCGACCCCCACCACCTCACTACAACCTCCTTCTAGGTAGTTGTAGAGAGCAAAAAAGTCAACTTCTTTTTCCCCTTCTTCCTATAAAACAGACCCCAAACAATACTCAAAACTGTGTGCACATGTGCTGTTTGGCACAGCTGGAGTAGAAAGGGGTTGTGATTCCAGCCCTACTCCTGCATATCCCACCCATTCCTGTGTTTCCTCATGTCACCCAGATTTTCAGACCTCTGCTAGGCCCAAGGGTAGAATATTTGAGGGTCCTCCTTTCATAGAATCATAGAACAGTTACAGCTGGAAGAGACCTTGAAGATCATCAGTGCAGCCTTTGTCCTAGCCCTAGCAACCTGCTAAATGATGCCTCCCAATGCAACATCTACCTGTCTCTTAAACACCTCCAGGGATGGGGACTCAAGCACCTCCCTGGGCAGCCTGTTCCAATGGCTGACAACCCTTGCAGCAAAGAAATTCCTCCTAATATCTAGCCTGAACCTCCTCTGGTGCAATTTCCATCCATTTCCCCTTGTCCTATCACTCTCCACTAGGGAGAGCTCAGCCTGCTGACCACACTGATGTTATTCAGCCAAACTAGAACGGGGCTGAAGATGAATAATAAAAAAAATCTCTCACATTTAAAATAGTCAAGAGTTTACATAAATTTGTACATTATCTGGGTTCTCTCTCATTTCCTTCCTATCCCTCTGAATCTTTACTCAGAATATTTATATATGATCAAATCTCAGAAGCCCAATTTGGGGTCAGATTCCCAGCTGACACAATTGGTTAAGAACTAGCCTTAAACACCACTATTTTCAATGCCCTTTAACTTAAAAAAATAAGCTACCAAAAAGGATATGAAAGCAGTGAATCAAAACTACTTTTCTATTTAACATCAAGAAGCAAACCTGAAACAAACTCACCAATAAGATTTATAGACTTTTGAGTGGTTGTATTTTGTTTGGGTTGCTTTGGGTTTTAGGCAACGACACCGAAGCTTCTTGAATTGTATTAAGTGCATAGTACTATTATTTTCTCTGATTTGTAATTAAATCTGGCTTCAATTAATTACTGACAGATGCACATTTTTATTTCAGTGGCCAGATTGTTCACCATGGGCTACACTGTCCTCTTTGCTTCCACAAAGGGAGAGGTCAAGACCAAGCAGCTATAGCTGCAGTGATGGGGGGAAGGAGAAAGCCATGAATCCACATAATCTTCCTCACTCTGATTTCATCAGCATTAAATAATGAAGGCATCTTATTAGAGCAGAACATTAGAAAATCAAAATAACCCACTAGTAAATAGTAGCCATTGCTGAAAGGTTTATTTAAGATATATGGACTAACTCTGCTTAGATATATGCTGTAATGGAGCAAGAGAAAAAGAAACAAGGAGGAAAAAAAAGCTAAGCAGCAAGCAGGAAAAAAAGACATAGCATCTGAGGACAAAAAATTCACCAAGAGTAAAATGCAGTACATACTGATGTACAGTGAGAATACATTTATAAAGAAAAAGACCTATAAAACTCATGTCCTGCTTAATTACACAACACTGTCAAGGGTTAGGGTTGGCTCAACCATCAAAGTGACAGAGATCCTCTATTACTCCCTTTCCTCTGCTACCCCAGGAAAGGAAAGGGAAAAAGAACGACCAGGAGATTTGAGGATTGGGAAAAAAAACAAACAAACAAAAAAAACCTAATAAAAATCCTAAAACAATTTTAATGAAAATAGTAAGAATAAAATGAAATATATACAAAACCTATACTGAACCCAAACCTCTCCTGATGGCAACTACATCACCACTGATCCTGTGTAGGCTCAGCAGCAGATAGGAATTGGTTTCAGGATGCTGAGGGGACCTGAATTCATGAACTTGTGCATTGGGATCAAAGGTAGAACAAAGTTCTCCACAGACGCTGGCTGCTGTGGAAAAGAGAAAAGAAGGGAAAGAAAAGGGAACTGACCCTCATCTTTATATCAAGTATGATGTATATGGAATACCTTGTTACACAGAACCAGTGGTCACCTGTCCTGTCTGCCTCTCCCTGCAGATGTGACCTTTTACTCCACATCCCCCAACGTGGTGCACAAGATATAGCAGTGACCTTGGTTTGCATACCAATCCTTGGCACTAAGTCTAAACATCAAACATTATCACTGCTAGAAGGAGACATTCTCTGCTAAACACGCTGTTAGTTTCAGAAAGTGCAGTTATTGAGAGGAACTTTAGCTGAGAAGTAAAATCACTGAACAGAATTAGTTCTGTCCTAACCCAAACCAAGACACATTTACATAGCATTATTTATTGTTTTAAAGCCAAAGCCTGCAAATTAATTTCATTGAGTATCTTATCTGTCCAACTCTACAGAAAAAACAAGCATGTTAAGTGACTGGCATGAAAAATGCCCAAGACATTGTAGCAACATGGAGAACTCCTACAACTACACGTAACAACACTAATATTCAGTCACAGATCCAAACAACAAACTTTAAGGACCATTACTTCACATCACCTGGTGTCAGTCTGCATGCAAGATGACACAGAAGAGACAATCAACATCATGGATACATGGACCTCACTGCAGGTAAATCTGATTTATCCCATTGAAGGGGAATCAAATTCAGTACAGCACAGAGCCACCAAAAGACTGAAAGTTTTCCTTAAAAAGGTAAAACAATGGCTGATTTGCCTTTTTTTCAAAAAAGTTTGGTGAACTCAAAAGTCCAATCTCCCAATTTTCAGATTTACACATTTGATATTTTAAAACAACAGAGGTGTTGGCAGACTGGTTAGTTTTACATTTCAAGTGCCTCAAAAATCCTGTTCTGCAAAGTATTTCAGGCTGGTTTGTATGCTGCTTTATGCACCTTGACATCTAAACAGTTGTGGGTTTTTTTTAATATGAATTTGAAGACCATCACTAACAGGAACTTAGTTTTCTTAGCAAGTGGATTTCCCATTTTTCCAATTTTCCCATGATTGGGATTTCATCTCACAACCTATAACATCAAGTCCTTTAAAAACTACTTTTATAGAAGTTCTCAGCTAATTTTCCCCAAAAACTCCTACTCCAGACCATCAACCCAAGGCATAAATTCTGTCTAAGAATGAGGACCTGAGGAAAAGCAGGATTCTTCCCAGAAAACTAATACAGTCTTGGGAAAAAAAAAAAACAAAACTCAGGCTGTCATAAAACCTGAGCAGCTGGCAACTCTGTCACCATGAAGTATCCATATGGAAGATCGAGATGTGTCAAACTACCCAAAACGAGTTTGGATAGTGCAGAAGATGGAATAAATAATTCAGTATCTTCAACACTTTCAACAGCAGGTAGTAGATATGCTACCTGCTTCTACAACGTGCCAAAAGGGAACATGCAAGTGAGAGAATCCATCTCCAACCTGTTTTCATGAGGAGATTTTGCTCGAGGAACTTCTCTTTTTAGAGGCATATGATCCATATCAGATGTTTGTCAGGAGCAGGCAGCACTACAGAACATTAGGAATAACTTAGTGGTTTTAATATATATTCACAAAGTGCATACTCCTTCACATACATCAATAAAAAGTATATATTTTAATCAAATATTACAAAGAAAAATATAAGGAAAGTGGAAATAATACTTATTTCCCCCAACTGCCCTTCACAGTTCTATAATATTTGTTGCTGTAGAATAGTGGCAACTTTCCTGCCTTAATACAAACCAAGCAAACTATTCACTGTGATCAGTCAACTGGCAATGAGAACTGCAACTGAAATGTTTCTGCTCTCTGTTCATGCAAAAGTTCAACTACAAAACTACACTGTGCAGTGTCAATTTTCTTCCTTCTCTTCCTATAAGGAACAGTCGCACATTGCTGCATAAATATATATAATTAATACTTCCAGAAGATAAAGTGACACTTCTGTTCCCTCAGAAATTAAAATAAGATTATTGAAGAGTCTCCAGACTTGTATTTGGAGAACCAAACTCCTACCCATATGGGAATATTTATCAACCAGCACTTCACCCAAAACCCAGGGACAGCAAGTAAGTTAATACACAAAAGCCTATCAAAAAGGAGAATCACAGAAGAGTTCAAGTTGGAAGGGACCCAAATAAAGATTATCAAGTCCAACTCCTGGTCCTACACTGGACACCCCAAGAATCAAGTTGAGTCTCTGTGTAGGATACAGTCTTTTCAGCCACTACCCTTTCTGATGAGAGCAGTTTTTCACTCTGTAAAGCTGACACTTGCTACCAGATTTGAACGATTACACCAAAATGGCTCAATGACCAACTGCAGTGAGATTTCAAAGAAGTGAGACAAACACTCGCCTCAAATCCAAGAGCTGCCAAACATATTTCATCAGACTTTCAAAAAATAATTGTTTTGTCTGTTCTGAATTAAGCTTTAAGTGCTTGAAGAGAAGTTTCTCTCCAAACATGGCTAGAGATCACAAAAGTGGAGCATTTGGATTGAATGCAAGCCTTCAGTCATATAGTTATTAAATATAACTTGCATCATGCCTGGTATATACCATAAGCTGCTTTATTTCCATTTCCATAACATAGTGTAATCTGTAGTGATGTCCTATTGTTTTATCCCACGTGTTTTCATAACAGGGTTTTATTTATAATGCCACCAGGGAAAGAAAAGGAATAAAATGGTCTCAGCTTTGCGGCTCCTGATGTGGGACCTAAGGGACAAAGCCATGAGCAGACACATATAGGAGAGAATTGAAAGAAGAAGAAAATATGTTAAACGAACTAAAGAGAAAGAATTTGACAGTTGTGAAGCTGAAGTCTTTGGCCCATTTTTCTTCTCCAGCTCCTGGCTGAGAGTTTTGCAGGGTTAATAACTACAGTAGTCCTTTAGAGTCATGTTTGGTCAACCTTTACAACATGGATGTGTTCCCTAAGGAAGCAAATCAAACCCCAAACACTGCAAATTCTTGAGATTTTCCTCACTGGAAAAACCCAATAATAATCTATTAATGAGACTTTGGGGCTTCCAGATGTTTTACAACTTAGATTTTCCCAACATATCTCATATGCAACTGTGGTATCCTGGAACTTTTGAATACCTTTTCTCATCAAATAAAGCATCCAGTGCTGAATGCCCATCATTCCCCAGTAACATGCAGGAGAAATACACACCTCTGGGGTTGAAGTCATACATAACAAAGTGAGAAGAATATACTAAATGCTTTCCAATTGTTAAAACTAAGACACTGATGCCAAAAGTTGCTTATCAAGGGCCATGGCTAGGGCCAGGGCCACAGTGAGAACTCAGGAGCCCAAGCCAGAGCTGAAGATAAGCAAGTGTCACGGACTAGTGATTTAATCAACTCATAGATTATCATTCTGTCTACATATCTTAGAGACTCTGCTCACCACAGTACCTGACAGATGTCCTGAAAGAAAACCTTATCTCTGTGGGACTGTACTCTTTGATACAGTGTTTTCAGTTATCATATTCTCAGGCACAGATATGTATATGGACATATGTTTGTGTGCATGTACCCACAAGCACATAAGCAACCTGCATGTATACTCTAGACATAGATATTTTCTGTCTTTCTATCAAACTCCATGATAGAATTGTGAAGAGCTATAGTGTGAATGAAGTCATTTAACCTGTGGCCAGGAAAATTATTGACAACAGCTAATTTGTTACTGGGAAAAGATTGTGCATCTCTCCCATCGTAGAAAGCTACAAATCTATTAGCAGTTGCTGGCTGACAAGCTTTCCTGTCTGCAAAAATTAAACTAAGTGAAATAGTTCTGGTCAAGGTCTTCAAATAATCCCATTTTTTTTCCTTTGGACTGCACGTCAAACTTCTCAGGAGCTCCTGAAAAGGAAACTTTACTCAAGCTGTTTGTTAAGATGACCAGAGATATTCTTTGGAAAGTATTTCCCCCAAAAAAGTTTTGGAGCATTGGTAGCTGTACAATCATATGGGATTAATTTTCTGTATATATCTCTCTGTATTGCTGGGAGAAACAAATTAACTTTAAAATTCAAAGATCTTTATACAGCCTTGTGCTCTTAGGTACAAATATTTAAGTAAGCTCTAATTCCTGTCAAACACTGAAATGGATATTAAATTACATTAAATTATTATAGATACAAGCCGTAAAATTCCTTTTTCTGCTTGCTCTGTGAGCTCCAGCACGTCAGTATTTCTTGCACTGAGTATGGAAGATAAATTAGTATTATCTATGATTTAAATTCCTGCTAAGTGTGTGCTGGGTGGATAAAGTCATGCCCAGAAGCCTGTGCCAGAAGTCTCAACAATATCCCCAATACAGGACAACTCTACAAACTGGCTCAGAAAAGAAGTATTAATCTACTATGTTCCTTTCCCTAGCATCTTGTGATGATTTCAGGATGCCATCCCTTCATTCATCTTTCTTTCTCTTCTTAAAAAGAAAGGAATAAACAAACAAACCACACAGAAGAAAGGAACTTAACCATTCCAGCCCCAACTCTACCCAAAATCCACCTTGAGCCCTACAAGCACCACTTATACATGCTCAGAACAGCAGAAGCTGTCCCAACCTGCAAGTGCACTGAGAGAAACACTCTTCCTGACTTCATAGATGATATTAAAGAATATAGTTAGTGCTTAAAAGAATGGGAAAAAAAAAATAAAATGGGAAATCTCCCTCTCTCCTCCTGATGAAGGACCTGTAGATTGACTTGATGGGAAAGAAGCAATCTGGAAGATAAAGTATAAGAAATAATGTCTTTTTCCTTCTCTCTTGCTCCTGTGTATTAGTAGAAAGAACAAAATCAAAATGGAACAAAGCACTAGTGAAAAAAATAGCAAGTCAAAATTACATCCATCAGGGTGATACAGTGCAGCATCCTGACTGGTCCTCACCATAGACCTCCTTAGGGCTACTGTTTCAAGTAAAACACAAAAACAGTTCAAGACTGACATTTTCCAGCTTTGTGTCATGTTACATTATTGGAATGAGTCTCAACTTTTTTTAAAAGCATCCAAACACCAAAGAAATGTGGATGACTGCTGTGAAAAAAAAACCCAACAAAACCCACCACCAAAAACACACTCCTAAGAAATAAGACTCCTACTAGAAGCAAGAGAGCCACCCATGTTGAGTACTACCCACAGTAAGAAGAGGTAATAATGTCTTTAAAAACATACCATCCACTCTTTTTATTGCAAATTGCACATGAAAACCACTTATTATTCTATTAGCAATTCCTCCCCTTGACCTTTCTTAGATTGTACACATGGTTTTTGCACGTCCACCTCACAGGAATCACTGGATGAGGCCCTAGGGTTCCTACCACAGCTGCTCTCCCAACCACACCACCTTCAAGGTTCAGAGGGCTGAGCTCTATTGAAAGGACACAGCCCAAACTTCTTCAGAAGAATGAGAAAAATATACGCAGGATTTTTTTTTCCCTGAAGTTACCCAAGAAATTGGAAGCAGCAAGCACTCAACCTCCCTCTTCTCTCCACTCAAAAGCACTTATAGCAAGCCAGCTCTTAACCCTTCTGCACAGGCAAAACTCCCTTTTATCTTCCATTTATTTTCATTTTTACCTGAAAGGCAGAGGAAAGTTGGGCTTTTATGTAGGACAAACACAAACTGGACTTCTTTTGGAGTGCATTAGCCTGTGGTCTAGTTCCATTGACATGAATGCATACCTGACTTTACCTCCCCCCCCCAAAATAACAATTTTGCCCTTCTGATTTAAGTATGGCATATATTTAACGTCACGTTCGTCTCTCCATGTTCTCACTGTTTAAGCACTCAGTGCAGGTGTTATTAATAAAATACATTTATTTTTAAAAAAGGGATGCTATTCTATAAGCTTTGAAGCTCACACATAGGCTAACTGAAGCCAGCTTGGGCTCATCTGGTCTTGAAATGACTTACTTTCATGTGGTCAGCCCACGAGCCATACGTACTGCTGCTCAAATCACGCCACTGTACATCGTCAGCGTGAGGATGATTTGCATGATTTGCATTTCCTGTGCTGCTTCAGCTTCAAGGAGCTCCAAGCACCACGTACAAAAGAAACCATTGCCAAGTAATGCAAAGAGTTTACTTAAACCAGATGAGACTATTTTAGTCAGGCTGCCAATAGTGGGGAAGGGGGGTGGGGGGGAAGTCTCAGGGATATCCTGTTAAATAAGGATTTATTTGGAGGGAAGCTAGACCTTCAATTCATACTCTTGCTTTTCAGATAGAAAAGTTGTATGAATTCCTTAGAAAATACGGTCTAGCAGAAAATAATTCAGTAAGAATACTTTTTTTGATGTTCCTTAGATTTTGGCATCACGTTTATGTTAGTAATTTATTTATTATGTTATTAATTTATTTAATCCACATAAGTGGAGTCCAATTACATTACTTTCCCTACTATATAAAATGAAATCTAATTAAACAAAATTCACTGATTGCTGGTTAAAATTTCTCTCTGTGAAAAAATACTTTATCACAAATGATCAATAGAAGCTGCTGGACAAATAACTATGATAGAAACAGCATTACAGTGGGCTTCAATGAATAAAATACTGAAGTGAAAAAAAAAAAAGAAAAAAGAAATAATAAATGTACCAGAGCCTTGTTATCATGAAAAACAGAGACAGATGGGGAGACAGACCTATATGATGCTACAAATAGATGAATATCTTGTAAGGATTTCAACAAATGTTAAAAGACCTAGTCAAAATGTGAAAAAACTACACATTTGCTTGTGCTGCTGTACTGAAGCTCACCTGAAATCCAAGCCGTAAGTCATTATATATGTAATTATCCCAGTTTCAAAAATAACAATAAAAATACAGTGGCCTTAAAGATCTTTGCTGGATAATGGCACAATTAATAATGTCATTATTTAGCACAAACCTTGTGTTAGTAAAACAGCAACAACAACAACAGAAGAGTAAGGAAGTTTGCTTTAATAGCACCTCTGGAAATGAGGTGTAACCTGTTCTCAACCTGAAAACAAAAGGTGTGCACATGAATTTTATATGTAATACTGTATTTTATAGCAAGCCTCTCTTTAAAATGGTAGATAAAAGCAGACACAGGAAGATTAATAAATAATAGCACACTGATAGATTGAACTGCATGTGAGCAGGGACAGGGTGTACATCACGTATGCCTGATAGCAACCCAAGACAGTCTGTTCGAACACTCAAGGAATCTGCATATAATCATGCTTAATAAAAACCACAGAAAACTCCCCTCACTGTTGCTTCCAGAGGACATTCTTTTCTTCCAAAATTAAGTTGTGGCTATTGTTCAAATGCAAGCAAACACCAGAAGTAGCAGAAGCTGTAAGCAACGGGTTAAATTCTGTCTCACAGACAAAATTCCATTTATTCCATTGTTGTCTGCAAACATAGTCAAGAGCAACATTTCATCACCACACTTACTTTCTATATTGTGACTGCAAGATTTAGTAATTGAAACGGCTACTACCACAATAAAAATGCATCCTGTCATTTTCCCACTTAGAGAGCCCCTGCATAATGCTCTTATTTAAAGGTCAGCTAATTTTATTATGGCAAGTAACTAATAACCTTTATTAATTCTTAGGCTCGCAGTTTTCTAACACATCAACCAAATAACACACTGAAGGAAGATACAATGCAAACCAAGCTCTTGAATATAGTCTCTACTGTATGGGAAAAAAAAATAAATCTGTATTTGTAATAGACAAAAGAGGTCATTAGAAATCTAATACTTTTTTTTGCTCTGGAAATTAGGAAAGCATGCAGACACAGAGCTTTTTAAAAGCCAGGCTTGCTGATCCCTCCTCCGTGATGGTGAGACTACTGAATGAGGTGCTATATAGCCAAGCACAACCAGTGTTATATAGCACCTTTTTTGTTTGGTTTTTTTGATCCTAAATTTGCAGGACATGCACAATATTGGAGCACATAAGGAAGAATTCTGCTTATGAACTTTTCAGCTGTTTTTAATTAATGACCAAACAACATGAAAATATCAACGTTAAAAATATATGTATTTATATTCTCAGGACATCTCCTGTATGGGAAGCATTATTAACATTGCAGATTGCACAAAATGAGGCAAGAATATCCACCCTTTTATCAAGCATTTCTGTTTTGCATAAGTAGATCTGAAGGCAGCATTATTCAGGATCAGCCTTTCCTAGCACACTGCTTTGGGTGAGTTTATTCCTAAGACACGTTACTCCACTTGAAACTAAAAATAGCTAGCTATTTTTAGCTATTTAATCACATGAGGAAAAAAGTCACCATTCCTTCAATTTACAGAAGAATTCCATAATGCACCCAGCATGTTATATCCCTTGCACCCAACCTTGGGGCTCACACCCCACGAGTGGCTGCAAGTGGAAGCAAAAATGGGCTTTAAAAAAAAAGATTCCAGCAACAATGGTCTTGTGACTAAATCAGAAACAGAAGCAGAAGTCATGAGCCAACCAGATACCTATCAGTTTCCTTGAGCTTAATCTGATTAAAACATGGCTCTCAAAAATGTTCAAGAGAATGCCACGTCACAGAGCAGGCAAATGATAAAAATAGTTCATGACAGGAAATCATTATTAAACCAGCATTACTGGTGTATCTGTTATGGAAATTTCCCTGTAATTTTTCAAGGTTTCCCCCTTATGTTTTTTCTTTGAGTTGCTTGTACACATTTTGGGTGGTGGTTGTTTTCAGTTTGTTTTTTTTTTTTTCCTCAATGGTGTGTAAATTTGAGATGCAAAAAGAAAATTATCACTGCAATTTTCCAACTATACTCTGCTCAATACCATCTCAAGTGTGTCATACATCATCTTGTCATTCACTTTAAGAAGAAATCACGTAACATTCAGAGGCAGAAAATAATCCAAAACGGGCAAGTGCCACTAAGGCAAAAAAACCCCCATATTCATATGGCATCACAGCAAAAGAAAAAAAATCAAATAAAAAAATCTTAATCTCAAGGACTTTTGTAATGAAAGCAGCTTCAAAATGTTTAAGTGGGGGGAAAAGTGTCTATGAAAAGCTGCTGGGAATGACAGAAGAGCTGTTCTAGAGTTCACCAACCATAATTAGAACAAAAGTGTTGCTAATCTACTATCACAGATCAACCTTAACGTTCTTAAAAGCTTACACAACTCAAATTCAGCATACTAAAAAAAAAATAAAGTCATTATTACTATCCTTCCTACTATTCCCACCCCCTCTGGATTAGCAGTGCCTTCAGAGCACTCCAGAAAATACAAACTAGATTTGCATTTAGATACATGATTCAGGAAAAGTGTTTACAAAATGCCAACCAAACAAAAAACAAACACACACAAAAAGTACTTTTACAAGGTTTATGTTACAAATCTTCCAAGTAATAAAAACCTATTTGGGCATATGGAAGTGACTTCAACAAACTTTAGAAGCTGGACCCCAAACTGCTTCGGTTTACTTTGTCATTGGTGGAAAAAAAGGCCTGATTTGGTTGACCATTAATCACAGAATAGCTACAGCTGGAAGAGACCTTGAAGATCATCAAGTCCAGTCTTTTTCCTAGCCCTATCACCCCACTAAATGATGCTCCCCAACACAACATCCAGCTGTCTCTTAAACACCTCCAGGGACGGTGACTCAACCACCTCCCTGGGCAGCCTGTTCCAATGGCTCACAACCCTTTCAGCAAAGAAATTCCTCCTAATATCTAACCTGAACCTCCCCTGGCGAAGTTTCAATCCATTTCCCCTTGTCCTATCACTCTCTACCAGGGAGAACAGACCAATTCCTGCCATTGATGGGTTAGCTTTCCAGCAGAAGGATACCTGAACTGGAAGAAGAACTTCTTTGCTGTGAGGGTGCCAGAGCCCTGGCCCCAGGCTGCCCAGAGAAATTGTGGAGTCTCCTTCTCTGGAGAGATTCCAAACCCTGTAATTAAACTCCACCTAAAATCCAAGGGTGACAATGCATCACAGGAATAATGACCATTTTTAAAGACAGCAGAGTAAACAGATGTTCTCCAAGTGCTAAGACCTTCTTCATTCTAGTCCTGAGTGTTGGTGTATTTGTCCCACAATAGCCAAGCTCTATCTGACTCAACATCAAAGGGAACACGCATCCTATTTACAGTGGTGCTTAAGCCTTATTCCATCAAAAGTCCTCCAAGAGCACTCACATCTATTCTTAATATCCCTCCCACATTAAGAAAAGACTATCTAATACAGGGAGTAATCAGCTCATGATCTTACTACACTCATCCTTGACAAAGCAAGGGGGGAAATATCCAACTGTGAGACATGATAAAGTCAAGGTTCAAAACATCCACGTTTATTGAGATCAATGCAAATTTATTTAGATACCAAGGCAAGGAGACTCAGTGCTGTCTCTTAATACAGAAATGCTGGTGAATTCTAAAGCTGTATGTCTGTAAAGGACCTCTACCAGGACACACACAATGTCACAGCCCAAAATGCCAGGAAGAAAAACCTGGGAAGGTTAAATCAGAAATGGCTTTAAGGTCAAATTTTAACATTTTGCCATGCCAGAATATGGTCAATCGCAGAAATTTCAGGGATGTGGAGAGCCAAGATGGACTAAGCTGGAGCCACCTGCAAACTGGTCCATAAATGGGGCCTGAAAATTACTTCAAATGCTCTGAAAGAGGAATAGGTTAACAAGAAAAATTCCCAAATTCTGAACTGTGGGCCATTTTGCGTTCCCTCTCTATCTCCTTTCCTGGTTCTCCATGTCTGCAGCAAGGACACAGAATGGCAAATCCAAAAGGTGTGGGGCTAGAGCCAATGTAGAAGTAAGAAAAGTCACTTTTCACCATGAGTATGTTGGCAATCAGGGAGAAATACTGATTTTTCATACCAATTTCTCAACAAACACCAGATATTACCAAAAAAACATACCTGTATCATCTGAAATGCTGACCTGCTGTCAGAATTAAATCACTGCCTAATTTGAAAAACCATTCTAGAAGTATGGACTAATTATTAATGTATTATAGTCTTCATAATAGCAGCAATAATATTCAGAATGGGCCATATGACAGAGCCAAGCATGGTCTTCCAGGTGAGAGCTGAATGGGTAGAGTTCAAAAGTGTACCATAAACCATCTGGATTTATACAAATTTCTTCACAACATGCCTTTCTTCATTCCATACACTCTCTTAGATCTGTTTCCTTCTTATTCTCCTAGCAAATGAGCCACACAAGCAGAAAATGGGCATTCTAAGGTTTCTTAGGACCAAAAATATGTATTGTCTAGAGATACACAAAGGGCCAGAACACTTCTGATTGCTGAAGGCTAAATGAGTCATCCACTTCAGAAGAATCACCAGTAATTAAACAAGAACCTGTAAAGCTTTTAAGTGCAAGTAGCAATTTCCACCTATGACACTGAAGGGAGAGAAGCTTCTCCTGTACTAAAACCACTGATATATCACACAGCAGAGTTGCTTGCAAACTAACCTCTCACCCAAGGAAATTCTTCTCCATAGAAAGCCAAACAACAACAACAATCTAAAATATTTATTGCCATAAATATCATCCCTGTTTCATAAAATGCTTAAGAGACATGACATCATGCTAACTACCTAGACTTGTCTGGTTGATAATAGTCCCAGATTTCAGGCTGAAGACTAAACTGCAGGAGCACGGAAGGGTGCAAATCTACAGGTCATGAGAGATGCTGCACACAAATCTGGCCAAAGCCAGAACTGACAATCCAGCAAATATAGAAGGTCTGGTTGTGGCAGAGGCTGACACCACAAAAACAAAGCTTGCAATATTTCTGTCTCTTTTTCAGCCTCCTTGGACTGGAAGTGGGAAGGCTTTCCTTTAAGTGGATCAGACCTAATTGCTCCTTCCACCAGTCCCTGCATTCACAGTCCTGCTTTCATGTGGTATGAACTCTACATACTTCCTGGGTCTATTTCCTGATGCATTAGCAAAATAATTAGTAAGTCCCATACCCCAGTGGGACATTACTGTCTGTTTTCTATCAGCATATAAAGCTGCATCTCCCTTTGCTCCATGGTTTCTTCTTCCACGTTGCTAGACCTGAACTATATGATCTTAAGCCCTTAGTGCTTTACTGGAGTCCTTTTCTGCAGCTGATTTCTACATGTTGAATCTAATGAAGTTCAACAAGACCAAGTTCAGGATCCTGCACCTGAGGAGGAATAACCCCACGGCACCAGTAAAGGTTAGAGGCTGAACCTATTGAAAAGCAGCTCTGCAGAGAAGGATCTGGGAGTCCTGGTGGACAAGTTCAACATAAGCCAGCAATGTGTCCTCATGGCCAAAGCAGCCAACACTATCTTGGGCTACATTTAGAAAGTGTGACCAGCAGGTTGAGGAAGGTTCTCCTCCCCCTCTACTCTGCCCTGATCAGGTCACACCTAGAGTTCTGGGCTCTCCCATTTAACAGAGACAAGGAACTACTGGAGAGAGTCCAGTAGAGGCTACCAAGATGCTGAAGGGACTGGAGCATCTCTGTAAGGAGGAAAGGCTGAGAGCCTTGAGGTTAGCTAACCTGAAGAAGAGCAGACACAGAGGGGATCTGCTCAATGCTGAGTACTATCTAAAGGGCAGGGGCCAGTCTCTTTTCAGTGGTGCTCAATGATAGGACAAGGGGCAATGGACACAAACTAGAAGACAGGAAGTTCCATCTAAACATAAGGAAAAAAGTACTTTGCTGTGAGTGTGCCAGAGCACTGGCCCAGGCTGCCCAGAGAGGCTGTGGAGCCTCCTTCTCTAGAGATGTTCAAAACCTGTCTGCACGCTATCTTGTGCAATCTGCTCTGGGTGACCCTGCTTTAGCAGAAGGATTGGACTAGATGATCTCCAGGGGTCCCTTCCAATCCCTACCATTCTGTCATTCCATGATGTTACTTGTCTAGAAGTATTTGTCCATTTTTCCCCTTTCTAGCCCCTCACATCGCTGAATGCCAAGAACTTGGCAATCCAACATTCACAAATTAGGCTTCAAAGATGCAACTTTGAATCATCTTGACTCAGATTGTGACAAGAAGGGGCAGGGACCCCCCAAATGCACTGCTCTGTGCTTCTGCAAGAAGGAGCAGATGGCCAACTTCCAGATGGCCGCCAACCTCGTCTCACCGATTTCAACATCTGTACCCTGACCTCCATCTCAGAGGACAGTCCTGAGCCAGACTGCAGGTCACTCCCCACAGCTCCTGGCTACACAGCTTATCCACAAGCCAAAGCATTTGGCAAAAATGCAGAGCGACAAGCTTGAAAAGAGGTTAAGACAACTTGAGGTTGGTAGTAGGGCACAGCTGAAAAGATGTTCAAAAGTAGATGTTACAGAGAAATCCATCTTAAACATATATTTTTTAAGTGTCTCTCCAATTAGAATTTTTTTCTCCCCAGCCTCAAATATCTCTTTGTTTTCCACATCTTGTCAACCAAGGAAATGCCTCAGCACTGGTCATTTGTACCTACCAGGAATTAAGATGTAAATCATGAAAGTCCAACCAACCCCAATGGTTTTGCTTCCAGCTCATCCCACAGCTGAGAGAATGGGCCTCCAGACCAAAAGTCCAGAGCACTCACAAAAGGGTTTGGTCCAGCTTTAAATGAGATAAACTTCCCAAGGCTCAGTGAAAGAGTGGTCAACGAATTTTGGCTTGAAGTCACCAAGGAGTAATTAGTGAGATTTGTGTACCAGCTAAGCCTAATTTTAACACAGCCGCAAATTATAGTGTTTCTTCATATAAACTTAATTCAACTCCTCTCTGGGGCAGTTAAAAAAAAAAAACACCAAAAACCCCAAACTTTAAATCTACCAACAGGAAGGAAACAAAACCATTTTGACTGTCACAATAAGAAGTTAATATGAATTAATGATTGCATCAATTTTACAGCATATATTCTTCTTCATGTGTTTAATAAATTCAAAGATAAAATGTTAATGCTTTCTTATTCTGAGGGCATCATGTCCTCAAAAAAGAGTTTTTTGCAGGCATTTAAAAGAGAAGTGTATTTTACAATAAGAAAAGTGAGTACTTCAATATCCATTATAATATAAAATTCTGGTTACGGGCATAACAATCTGCCTAATTAGTTTTTCCTAATTAGCAGGATGTTCTAACCTCTTTAATAAGACTTCTGTGGACAGAATGTTCCATATTGGTTATCCATCTGAGGAAAAAACCTAAACAAATACTTCTGAAGTACAGCTAATAGAACAAGCATGGTTGGGCTTCATGGTCAGAAGGCTGCTCTTGTGTGTAATACCAGCAAGCTGAAAAGACAGGGAATATTGTACCTTAAATACATCATCACTCAGGTAACAAATCCTTCCATTTAAAGGCAAAATTAAACATACTACAGAAAAGAGTTAGTGTAGTTACAGTTTTACATTCCACAGCATGAGCTGGGAGGCAAACCAAACAAAATCAAAATCAATAAAAAAAGAAATATAAAAGAAGAAAAAAAAACACATTAAAAAATAGAACTGGAAAAAATAAAAACAAAGTGTATGAACCAGAACACACTGTGGAAAAGTGAGCTCAAGAGATAATAGGAGGGCTAACACCTTAGTGATCCTGTAAGAACCAAGAGCGTATAGTTGTTTTCCTCCACTGTGAAGCATTTGCTTTTCACACACAGCTTTTGGAACTTCCTCTTCATCATTCAGGGTCTTAGTATGTACCTAGCAATTAATAGGTAGCAATATTATCTCCAAATCTCATGTTACCCAATAAAACCCATTCTCATTACTGCTACGTATCAATCACGTAATTCAAAGACTACTGGTGAAGAGATATGCAGAGCTCCAGCAACATCTGTGGTCAGAGGGCAGATGCTCAAGATAAAGAAAATTCAAGCCCCTCTTTTACTAGGAGCTTGCAGAGCAGCTGCTGAGCTTCATCTCAACAGCTTAAATATCCTCCATATTGCTTAAAATTGCAGGAAGTACACAAGTAACTCAAACTCCCTCCCTGCCACCAAATTCACTCACCCCGCTGGCTCAGACACACGGACTCCACACCGGTCTCATCACCCATCAATGGATCTCTTGAAGGCACAGGAAAACAATTATATCCTTTTCTTATCCTTCAGTATCTTAAGAAAAATTAAGAGCCACAAGCAAAATATAATCTAAGAATATTCCCTTGAAAAATACCTTTTAATGAAAGGAGGTGCAGAGACACCAAAATTTTGATGTCGAGCACAACTGAAGCACAGAGAGCCCATGAAATCCACAAAGTCAATGGCCTTCCATACCACTGTTACTATCAGAAATTGGTATTAAGTATTTTAATTTTAGGTGCTTCCTTTTTAATACTGCACATATACTCATCACAACGCAGTATGGAATATTAATATCAGACTTTTTTCCTGTGTTGATATACAAAAATATACACAAGTATTTCAGTCTCTTTACACCAGAATGAGTATTAATTCAATGCAAGACCACTCTCTAGGTTCTCTTCTTGATGTCAATAAACCTCATGAGGTTCACCTGGGCCCATCTCTCTAACTTATCCAGGTCCTTCTGGATGACATCTTGCCCCTCCAACTTATCAACAGCACGCCATAGCTTGGTGTCATCTGCAAACTTGCTGCTGGTGCACTCAATGCTGCTGTCCATATCGTTTATAAAAATATTAAACAATCCAGGCCCCAGTACAGAGCCCTGAGGGACACCACTTGTCATTGATATCCAGTTGGACATCGAGCCATTCACCACTACCCTCTGGATGCGGTCAGCTAGCCAGTTCCTTATCCACTGAANGACAGTACAATCTAGAGCACTTCAGGACTTCCTTCAGCAGTAACATCTCATTTTGGCTCATCCACAATTTATTACAGCATAGCTATACCACAAGAAATTCTCCAAGTTAATTTAGGAATAATTTCACTCTAAAAATTAAAAACAAATAAAAGATGACTCCTCCATTACAATTTTCCCCCGAACTCATCCCCTCTTCTCACATAGTTTTAGTATCCTCAGCACTCTTTCTCCAAATTCATTTGGCATATAAAATTTTCAGCTGTTATATGTTTAATAAAATTGATTACCAGGAAATTTCTGCATATGCAGAGTTTAAAATAATTCTATTCCTCAGGGTTCAAACACAGAAATGTTGCTCTGCATGATAACTGTTCCATGTTTAGTGAGTTACAACTCTTTTGTCACGAGCAGGAAATGCATTTTGCTCACAAAAGCCAAAGGCACTGTCAAACCTGCAGCAATCTGCAGAACAGTAGGGGGAAAAAAATGCCTGCAAACTAACTGCTACTAGATAATGGTCCCATTTATCATTCTTAAATTCCATCTTTAATTAAAAATAGGATATTATCTTACATAAATAAAAAAATTCCAGATGTTCTCAAATTACTGCTCTTCAATTTTTTCATTCCTCCATATATAATACACATAGGATTCTAGGCATTCCAAAATTTCATGTTATTACAAAATTATTTCATGAAGATTTTTCCATTTTCCAACTAGACACATATCTTAATTAGATGCAGCATATGTTATGCTAAAAAAATAATATCACTCAAAACACAAGATAACAAACTTGTAGTAGGAATACAACTTAACTGCAACAAAATTCAACTTGAAATTAATTTTTTGTTGGTTTACTTTTAGTATTTTACATTTTTTTAAACCCTTTGGAATATCACTAAGTAATTTAAGCATATCAGGTAAAAGTGAAGCAGACCTAATGTTTCTCTCACACCAGATACATCTTTCCTCATAGTAATTATTAGAAGCAATACTGTTAATAGGTATAAATTCTTCCAGTAATTCTCCTGCAAGAAGAAATATCACCTCCTTGCTTTTTATGTGTCCACTGCTGTTTCCTTCCTTTGTTCAAGTTGCTATTAAACAGAAATAAAAGCTCCAGCATGCAACAAGTAAAATAGAAATTAAGAGAGTTAAAACAAAAAATGATGAACAAGCAGACAAGGTTATAAACATAAATGGAAAAAAAAAAGCTGCTCTGAAATGGAAAGCATTCTTTAAATTGACTGTGTCCACTGGACCATCAGAATATATGTGCAGGAGGAAGGGAGGAAAAGACAGGGACAAAGGACAAAGGCAAGAAAGGGAAAATACTGTCCAAGGGAATAAGGAGATTGCAAAAATCTTCATTATAAAATGGTGAAGAAAAAAAAAGCCTTTTGGTTCCTTCGTATTTATTAAACATATTCAAATGAATAGATATAATTTATATAGATTCTCAGCATTTCTTTTGAAGGGAGGGTAAATCACAGAATCATTAAGGTTAGAAGAGACCTCTAAGATCATCAAGTCCAACCATACTGATCACTAACATACCACTAAACCACATCCCTAAGTAGAGCATCTAAACGTTTCTTAAACCTCCAGGATGGTGACTCCACCACTGTCCTGGGCAGCCTGTGACAAGACTTAACAATCCTTTTAGTAAACTCAAGCATCATAATGATTCAAAGCCATATCCATACCAGGTATCATTTTCAAGATACTTGGGCTGAGTAGCATAAGAGGTAAGAAGAGGAAATAAATTGATCAAACTGCAGTGAGAAGTCCATCTTAAACACGTTCTGCATCACACTAATTTGGCACACAGATTGTAATCAAACTACAGCCTAGGAATATGTTGTGTGTTTGGGGAAGAAATGACAGCATAATCCACAAAATGAAATATTTTATGGGTGAATTTAGATTAGCATTTCAGTTTGATACAGAAGAGCATTTATGAAGCAACCATCCATCAAAATCATCTTCACCTAGCTTGGCTCAACTCACAATCAGTGTAGTCTCCAAGATCACAAATTGGATCCCTTCAGATGTAGCTACACCAGAAGGTGATGCTCCTGGTGAGCATTTAATAGACTCCAGCCTCGTTCTATGGACATTCAGTCCTTAAGAATCAGGTTACAACCAGTCTGAAGGTAAAAGCCCTGAAATAATGCACTGTGTGCACACTGGACCAGGAGCATCACCTCTCCACAAGCCTGTCAAGCTGAACTTCTTGTTAACAGGTATCACCTGCCTACATGGTCATGTGCAGATTAGACATCTGTATACAGTTGTAATCCCAGAGGAATCAAGGAGATAGAACCAGAAAGCACCTTGAGGTACATTCTCTACAGCACCTTCAAAACCCACCCTGAAACTCATGGACATCCCCACACAGCAGATGCTAACAGCCCACAGCTGGCATGAAAGCAGCTGTATAAATCATAGAATCACTTGGGTTGGAAGGTACCGCTGGAGGTCATCTAGTCCAACCCCCCTGCAGTGGGCAGGGACATCCCCAACTAGAGCAGCTTGCCCAGAGCCCTGGCAAGCCTCACCTTGAATNTGGTCTTGTTGAAGCTCATGAGGTTCACCTGGACCCACCTCTCCAGCTTGTCCAGGTCCTTCTGGATGACAACTCACCCCTCCAGCTTATCAACAGCACCCCATAATACTGCTTGAATTTCCAGCCTGTACCACCTAAATAAAGTCTTGATAGAACGCACGTACCCAGTGGTCAGGTCATGGCTGTTGCAGTTAGAGACAAGGTGAGCAGTTGTGACCTGAGTGGGACTGAACCCAGCCAAGCAGGGTACTGAGCTCTCAGGCTGAACTAGGTACCTAAAGGTTATAATGCTTCTGAATTTTTGGTCTGTTGTAGACAGACAACTGAGATGTCCCCAGTCTCTAATTCTTGGTACCTGAACCAAAACATTCAAATTTCAATACATTTGGATCAGGCTAATGCTTGTAATAAAAAAAAACAACACCACAACAACAACAAATATTATAAAGTAGGTCTTATCCCAAAACTGTTTCACTAACAAGTCTACCTAACAGAATTTCTTTTCATTATGTATCTTATTTATGACGCTGGAATACAAAGCTATAAATCCAAATCACATGTCAACCAAGTATCTGACAATTTGTCTTAAGTCAAATTAAAAAAAAAAATAGGAGAAAAGCAGCATAGAAAAAAGAAAACACAATGAGATATTTCTGTTTATTAGATGCAACCCAAAAGCTCTGTTTCTTTCCCTTTGGAAGATCAAATTAGTGTTATGGACTAGAATGACAATGAATTGTGGGAAGTATCATATTCTTTATAAAACAGTACTGTATATGTTTGTTATATGAAAATAGAAATGTAATCCATAACTAATCTAGAAATAAAATATATACACAGCAACCATTTAAAAGGACAGATAAAAGACTCATTAAAATCCTAAGTGTAGAAATACTGACTCATAATGCACAATTTCATTACATTTTACTGCCAGCAATGTAAATATCAATTCTCTAGGTGATTCATAAAATTCATTTTAGTGAGGAAAAATAAGGATTTCACTCTGCATTTGAGAACATAAAGGAAAACACATGCTAGGGTTTGAGAAACCAGATTGTTCTTTCCTTGTCTCATCAGACTATTCTTCTGGAATTTCAGTAAATCTTTTACACATCAAACAGACAACTGCCATTTCACATTAGCACTTCCTATAGATCACTCACCAGTCCCAACCAGCCTTCTCCCAGTCCTGCACCTCTCTCCTTGCATCCTGTTCATCATCCCCATCTTATTTTTCCCAAATTTCAGCCCATATATATATTTTACTGACTTCAAAGGAAAGAGCCTGCATTTAAATTCATCTCAAACCTCTTTTAACTATCCAAATTGTGAAATTGCCTAATAATGGGACTGTATTTAAAATAAAAGGCATGTTGGACAAATTAAAGCACTAAAGTTTTGGGAGGGAAGGTGGGGGGGGGTGGAAGGGGTTTCCACACAAAAACCTAAAGAAAACCTGTCACTTTTCCAATGAATAGCTACCATCTGCCAGTATTTTATCTGAGGCAAAGTTGATTAATGCAAAGTGAATGTTTAAGATCACATTGCTGTCTGCCCAAATAAATTGCAGGTAGTTTACTTAGCAAATTATTTGTCCTGTTTCTGAAAAGATTTTTATTTGCTTGTTGTTATTGGATTCCTCCCTCCCACATTTTTTATGCAGCCAGACCTAAGAATAAAACACGTCTGCTCTTAAATCATCTTACTATACAAGGACTCTCAGGGCCAGAACATTACCTCAGCAAGGTAATTAATCTGCCCAAGAAAGGAGATCCCAAACTCCTTCACTGGCTTCATGAAAACTTTCAGGCAGCCTCTCTCTGTCATATTGAAAAGTAAATTTTAGCAGTCTAATTGTGACCAGAAAAAACACAGCAGTGCTGCTGTCCACAAAAGGAAATGATTTTGTCCTTAGACCTTACCTTAGTTTTTACTGGATTGCTTTTTTTTTTAACTGGATTTTTTTCCCAGATTAATTTTTTAACCATTTTTACCGTCAGAAAAAATATCTATATTTACAGTATTTATTCTAGTCAATTATTGAATTTAAACATTTTAACATCAAGTTAACAAAAGAAAAATGTTTAAATTAATCAAAGCATTGCTTTATAATAATGTTCTTAAAAAAAATCAAACTCTTTCAAATGCATTCAACTAGATGCTCTTCTTCGCAAGTTTACTTTGAAAGATAACATTTTCAGGACAGATTTGGGCCACTATTAACCCAAATCACCTAAAGCCCAGCTTTGTACATCCCCCCATTACACATTCCCAGCATCAGTTAGCCTCCAAGTTCTCCCTCACCAAAGAGAATTTCACCCCCCTCATTCAGGCTGGGACACTCTCTATTATCTAGGGCTACAGAAGTGGAGAGCATCATCTGTGCTAAGTGGTGGAGTTTCATGCTGTTCCATATGGACATATATTCTCTTTCCCTACACTTTTAAGCTGGCTGGACAGGAGCCAGCTCTGGCTAGAAGTCACAAAGTTGTTTTAGCTCAGTATATTGTGCCTGTGTCTTGTATTTTCATGGGCTCTGTTGGTTTAGGCTCCACGTGGTGTTAGGGTGGCCATCCGGTCCCTGGTGTGAAGCTAGCTCCCAACCAGTGTGGGCAGGATGAACATCTATGTGTTTGCACAAGCTCATGTGCACTAACCTTAGTGAACTCAATTGATTTGTATAAAACAGAAATGCAAGCATTAGCACTAATGAAATTAAAGTAGTAACAACCCTGAGTGTGAAAGAAGAGCACAGGACTAAGCAACATCTCCTGCATCCTCCTCTCAGTGCGTTTTGCTCCTTTAAGGGAAAGATTTCTGTTATTACTGGTTTGGACATGTCTACAGTAAGGTAAGAATATCATCATTTGTGTCCATCAGTACCTGTCAGGCTATAGAAATGAGTAAATTACAGCCACATGGTATTTTTAATCAAAGATGAGACCTGAGCCCTGGCTTTAAATAGAATAGCCAGTCTCCCCTAGTCATCTTATTTCTTCATGCCTTTAGAGTAACTAATCAAAGTACAAAAGACAACTCCCTAGCACGTTCCACTGCATCTGGCATAAAAACCTGCAGTTAAAACACACATACACACACACTTCTTCACCTTACACAGAACAAAGTAGTGGTGGGGCACAGAAGAGCTCTGAGCAGAAAACTATTCAGCTATTTCAAGAAGGTGAACCATGTCTCATCTTCAAATGTAATCAACTTGAGCAACATGACCAAAACACACACTCTTACGAGTCAATACTGTAAATGAGATTCAAGTTTTATTCACCTGTATACAAACACCATAAAATATGCCAAAGAAAGAGTAAAATACGATGTAAACTTCTGCTAGTTTGCAGCTACATGGTTATCTTTTATTTAACTGATGTTTATTTATTTATTTCTTCCCTGAGTGTTATTAGGGCCAAATGCTGGGAAGGCTGCTAAAGCAGGGAAAATTTTTCTATTTCCTACTAAGATTATAAGATGCATTTCCAGGATTTGACATAACAATGCAAAAAAGGCAGAAGTGTTTCCAGCACAAACAGGCATCTATATACTCAGCTTTAACAAAATGGCTGGAATTTACCCTGCTTTGCTTCAGCTCACATCTTCAAACATCTTCTCCAGGACATATTACTTGTAATTCTTTTAAGAGAAAATCTCTAGAAAACAAGAAGTATTCTAAGCTTATGAATTCTCACCCATGCAAGCTGTATTCTATTTTTCTACAGAAATGAACTACAACCTAGAATAAAAATTTACAGGATCACCATTTTTAAGAGGACATTTAGGTGTCAGCAGTCCATCAATAAGTAAAGAACTCACTCTACAATACCACATTTTCTCCATAAAGAACAGAATGAAAGCATTAGATCTGAAACAACCTTAAGTTTAGAAAAGAAAGCACAACATCTACCTTACATACTGTTGGAATCTATTATACACTGCTGAACACCATACCCCCCTGGTTTGTTGGGGGTTTTTTTGCAGAGCTCTATTAATTGAAAACAATAATTTGTTTTCTCTTGTAAAATGTAAAAAGCTTAGAGTTTGTCTTTAAAATATAGTTGTCAAATATCACAGGGTATATATATGCTAACATTTACCCTAGGGGTATTTCAGGGCTAGAGTTTGTTACAAATAAAATCTTTATTCATGTGAACAGCTACCTGGGGGGCAATACTGAATGTAATACAGAATATTTATATATATATATATATAAATTTAAAATAACCTAGCAATGCAATTGCAACAAACTGGAAGCTACACTGCATTTAGTCTCTCCCTTTTGCAGATTTAAGTCTTATACTGCTAACTTGTTTGATTTTTGAATTACTTCCTGTAGAGTATTAGTCCCTAAAATATAAAATGTTGTTGTGTGGTGTCATAATTACTGTTTTATTATTTGAAATTTCCAAGATTGCTCATGGTAATAAAGAACAGAATTACAGGAAAAGACAACCTTTTTCTGTTTTCATTAAATTGGGGAGTAGTACATTCAAATTTGAAAACTACCCTTGAATTAAGAAGAAAAAAAGGCAAAAAAAAAGAAGTGAAGTGCTTTCTAGAATTACTGAATAGTCAACTATGTGCTATGTAGCTCAGACATCTACATTTATCAAAGAGTTTTAGCTGTCTGAAGAAAGTTGGGAGACAAAGCAGACAACACAGCAGCTCTGCAGACTGCCAGAAGCCTGAGAAGGTCATGACTCTGTGCTGGACCTTCCTCTTTTATGGAATGAAGATGATAATATGCCATCAACTAACAGAACTGTAATTGCTGGAAAAAAAGTTATCTGGAGAATGCAGAAAGTAATTTCAGTACAATTCAAATGCTGTGATTTGGAAATTGCCACCACAAGGAGTACTTAGGCAGTGTCCAAACAGACACCACCTCTCAAAGGCCTGGAATGAAAGGACAAGGGGCAATGGTTTTAAACTGGACAGGAGTAGATTTAAATTGGACATTAGGAAGAAGTTCCTCACTATGAGGGTGGTGGAACACTGGAACAGGTTGCCCAGGGAGGTGGTTGAGGCCCCATCCCTAGAGGCATTCAAGGTGAGGCTTGCCAGGGCTCTGGGCAACCTGATCTAGTTGGGGATGTCCCTGCCCACTGCAGGGGGGTTGGACTAGATGACCTCCAGAGGTCCCTTCCAACCCTAACCATTCTATGATTCTATGATTCTCTCCAATTAAGGACAAATCATGGGAGAGTCTGCAATTAAGAAAGCTCTTAAAAGTGCTCAGTTCTGTGGCTGCTGGACATCAATATATCAGATCATTTAAAGTTTGGGAGGCAACCCTCCTTACGGCCTTCCAAGTTGAAGTTACTCACTGCATGCCTGATCTTCCCCATTCATCAGGGGTCCTAAACTCCTTTAAGGAGATGAATGAAGAGCTGCTTTAACACCACACTGCACAATGAAGGCACAAAACCAGGAAAGCAACCTTTTTCTTGAGAAACACAACACAAGTTCTTCATCAGGGAACTAACACAAAAATCTTTATTTTAGCGGCAATGCTGCATAGTGTCTAATACCTTCCAAAATAGAATCATAGAATGGTTTGGGTTGGAAGGGACCTCTGGAGGTCATCTAGTCCAACCCCCCTGCAGTGGGCAGGGACATCCCCAACTACATCAGGTTCTCCAGAGCCCTGGCAAGCCTCACCTTGAATGCCCCTAGGGACGGGGCCTCAACCACCTCCCTGGGTAACCTGTTCCAGTGTTCCACCACCCTCACAGTGAGGAACTTCTTTCTAATGTCCAATTTAAATCTACTCCTCTCCAATTTTGTGTTTCCTTTGAAAGGGTGAGGACACCTTCTCCCTGTGACATTTTGAGCAGATCTCCTACTTCTTGCATAGAAACTTGATTTTATTGCACACCAAGATGTCACCCACAGGGTCCACAAAGTAACAAGATGCACTGCTTGTTACCAATTCAGCTTCAACATTATCTGTTCTCCAATAGATTTATTTCACAGAATCACAGAATGTTAGGGGTTGGAAGGGCCCTAGAAAGATCATCTAGTCCAACCCCCCTGCCAGAGCAGGATCACCTAGACAAGGTCACACAGGAATGCGTCCAGGCAGCTCTGCAATGTCTCCAGAGAAGGAGACTCCACAGCCTCCTGGGCAGCCTGTTCCAGTGCTCCCTCAC
>VWZO01001195.1:485352-544875 GCA_013396975.1 Bucco capensis
TAGCCTGTCCAGGTCATGCTGGATGGCAGCACAGCTCCTGGTGTGCCAGCCACTCCTCCAAGCTTGGTATCATCCACAAACTTGCTGAGGGAACACTCTACCCCTTCATCCAGATCATTAATGAATATATTGAACAGTACTGGACCCAGCACTGACCCCTGGGGCACACCACTAGTCACAGGCCTCCAGTTAGACTCTGTTCCACCAACCACAACTCTCTGGGCTCTGTCCTTCAACCAATTCAATCAATTCTCAATTTGCAAGACCATTCCCATAAACTCTGGTCACTGCAGAATATCCCAATTTAACATTTGTTAGATTCTGCACCATATACTCTGCTTTAAAAAACACTTTTTAGGACCTTTCCTTAACTCACTGAACATCACTTAAAAACAAACAAATCTGCTTCCTTCCCATAATCAGCTTGTATGTATAGAAGACCTTTTAAATCTTATGTATACTACTGCTGCATAGATGTATAGCAATATCTGACTTATTAACATGAATATTATTTCTCATCCATCCCAGCATCTTGAAATAAAGTGGTTCAAAAAATTTAGTAATGCAGCTCTCTGTTACCAGAAGTGCTTGCACTCAAGATATTTCTGACCTTTCTGTGTTATTAAACCCACAAACAGAAACAAGGTGTTTACAAAATGTCACATGTATGAAAATCACTTGTAAAAGAAAATTTTTACTCTACAAATAAATGTCAGTAGTATAAATAATGCAAATTTGGTATTTCCCATGACCCCCACAAGAAGGTTGAAGTATTAGATGTGTAATTCAAAACACACACTCTCTTGCCAGTTTGCAATGAGCATGTTGCCTTGAACTACTACCTGGGAAGCAGACCTTTAGTGGTCACAGGCAAGCAAGAAATAGAAGAATCAATGCTAATTTTAATCAATTTTTTTTCTAATAGGAAAACCTCATTAGGTTGTCATCTGATGCACTTTCAATCTAATAAAATACTTGAAACATTCCATTACAAAACAAGCATCAAAAATGTGCAAGTAAAACAGAAGGTACCTCTTAAATCAGTTTTCCTCTCACCAGTCACATCAACCCTTGGCTCCTGAAATGTTATCCTGCCTGTGAGGATAAGGTGCATACTCCTTTTTTAAACATCATATCTATGTCAACTTTGACTATTTAGTTCTCTCTGATCAAACCCTAACAGCAAAGAAAAAACTTGCTTCTCTTTAAGATGCTCTATTGGTTAGATCAGATTTATTTGCTGTCAGTAAAGGTTATATTTGCACATAAGTCTATGACAGATTGCAAGTTTATTAACTTCAAGTGAGTTTTCAAGCTGCTGGGTTGAGAGGTTTTTTTGTTGGGTTGCTGGTGTTTTTTGTAGAGTTTTGGTGAAGTTTTTTTTTTGTCATCATTCCCTCCCCCCCTTTTCCCCAAGATGTGGGTTACTTGACAAATTGGAGTTAAGTTATCTTAGGTCAATGTAACTGTAAGTTAAACTAATGAAGTGTATGTCTATGAGTGATGTCTGATTAGTTTAATACAGTTAGTGCTGGACAGCTTGGGCTGCTGACCTTGAAGGAACACAGATAACATTGCCATGCGTTGGAGGATGTGGTTGCAATGCAAGACAAATTTACATAACAGTTTGTCATATACACTCCTCCAAAACAAAAATTGTTGCAAAAAAAGGAAAGCAATAAGAAACCAACACTCAATGCCTCACACAAGACAAACCAGGGAAAATTAATTATAACATTTGGCTTGGGATGGTAGCTTATTTTAAATGCAAGCCAGAAGCAGGCATAGAAAAAAGGTGTACATTTATATAGTATGCATTCCAAAACAGATTACACATTGTTTTGAGTAACACTGTTCAAATACAGCCTTCTACAGCACAAGATCTACTCCTGAAAAATCATACTCCTTCCCCAGCTGACTGTGCCTATTTGCTCCTAGAAACAACCACCAGACTGAACTCTAACTAGTTAGCACAGCATTTAGGTGTGCTCAGAGTCCTGTTGAAGTTTGTCCTGTGGCTGATGCACAGCTGCTTGTGCTAAAACATCAAATGGTGTCCCTCCATGAAGATGCAAAGCCGAGTGCTCATTTACTACCCACACTGTGATGCTCTGATGCATACCCTGAGCAGAGCACACACTGCACCACATTATGTGTCATTGCTCAAGGCAATCATCTTACCACATCTCAACTGATCAGGTAGACCAAGCAAAAAAAAAATTGCTGGGTTTAAAGACAGCTTGGTTCTGGAGTGACTGATTCTCACTACATGATAGCTATCTGTTGACCTAAATAGTCTGCTCTTATCAGTGCAGGTTCTAGCTGATAGAAGTTTGCCACTTACATAAATGCATAATTGACGTCTGTAGTTACTGGCACATGACAGACCTGGACCATCATTAAGATAAAACTGCTCCCTTAATCCTCCAGGTCAGCCCCAGCAATATGCTCTGATAAATCAGACTTGCTAATAGATACAACAGTGAGGAAGCTTGCAGTGTTCACATCTGTGCCATCTTTCAACCTACTCTATAAAGCACAATTTAAACCTTTTCGTATTACTGAATTCACTTGATAACCTCAAAATAAGATGTACATATTATACATGTACACACAAAGAGGTATCCATACACTTGCAACTCAGACTCTCCAAGACTAACAATGCAAGATAAAATTCTCTAGAAAACTCTAAAACACTGCGGTATCTCCCAGATATACCCCAAAAAGTCAATGCAAGTAGGAAAACTTGTGTTGTCCATTGCAAGTCTCCATTTGCTTGCACATAGACGCTGGCATGCACATAACCAAAGATGCAGCTCAAGAGAGCTGCTTGAAGGCCTCTCTATAATTTGAACTTAGAAATGATCCAATTCCTGTTACCTGTAATTAGTACTTGTTGGCACTGTTTGCATGAAATAAAGAGCAGCAGTTCGTGCTTTCCAATGCCACTTCTTGGCAGGGAGTGTGCAGAGGACACAGTCATTTTGTAGCTCTTCCTGGAGAAGATCCATCAACTGCTTGTGGGAACCACCATAAAAGGCTTCAATGAGAAGAACACTCATTTTCCCAGCACTTCAAAATGATTTGGATTCTGAAAGTGACAATAGAAAGACATTTTACTTCAGAAATACTTTTTTTTTTAATTAAAGAAAATTCTACTGGAAAAAGCAGAAATACACTTCAAGGCCTTACAGTATCCTCATTTCTCACATGAAATTAATCCATCATACTATATTAATGAGTTTACTTCAGAAAAGGCAACGTAACTAGTACAATGACAAAATCATCATATCTATTTTTTTAACCATTAAATGATATTAAAACTTTTAAATTAATCAAAATATGCAGGACTTAAAAAAAACACTCTATTTTGAATTTGTTTGGTTTTCATTCAGATATTTAAACCAGCTTTATTTTATACAGTCATTCTTTGATACATACAATTATTCCATAGGTTAAAATTTAGTTTATTCATTTTTACATAGGATTTTCCTGGCAGAAGGCAAAACTACTGAACACCTCAAACACTTCAGCCTCAACAGTTGCTCCTAACAGTCATTTGGGTAAGTGACTGGTAAAGCCAGAGGAGAGCCTAGGGAGATGCAGTGTGAGCATCACTGCAAGGTGGGATCACCACCTGAGGAACACACTCAGACTCTACAGGAGATATTATTATAAACGATATGGACAGTAGCATTGAGTGCACCATCAGCAAGTTTGCAGATGACACCAAGCTATGGGGTGCTGGTGATAAGTTGGAGGGGCAAGATGTCATCCAGAAGGACCTGGACAAGCCAGAGAGGTGGGCCCAGGTGAACCTCAGGAGCTTCAACAAGACCAAGTGCAGGGTCCTACACCTGGGTCGGAACAATCCCCACTATCAATACAGGCTGGGGATGAGATGATAGAGAGCAACCCTGCAGAAAAGGACTTGGGGTGCTGGTGGATGAGAAGCTGGCCATGAGCAAACAGTGCANCTATGATTCTATATAAGCCATGGGGTTTTGGAACACTCCAAAACAGCTGGAAGAGACCTGTACTGCAGGCTTAAGGAAGTTCACAGCTGAGAAGCCCCAGAGCTGCTCACAAACAGGATGCAAAACGTCCTGCCCAAAGCAAAGGGAAAGATGAAAACCCTGTGACTATTGCTCATCTCTTTCATGAGTCATGGACTTGGGCTACTGAAAAGCTGCTTTTCAGATGCTTTGAGCAAAACCACCACATACAACAGCTGAAAACAAAACCCTGAAAGGTGGCCACCATCCATGACTGCCTTGCTGATTGTTTCCTTCTCAACATACCCTAGCAAGGGAGGACTCCCTGTTATACTTCTTTACTCAGGCTTTGTGTTTGATGCTGTGTATTGCAAAACTGTACATCCATTTCCTGACCTGTACTTTCTAGTGGTTTCAGACTGTAATCCTTATCTTCTCAAAGCTTCTGGTGACAAGAAGTGAGAATTCAGAGAGCTACACACTGTTCAGAAAATCTCAATCATCCTCTCGACCTTCATACTTAAAGTTCAAGTTAAAATAATTGTGTATTCTGCAATCAGAGGGTAGAAAGCAAACAACAACAAAAACAACAACAGAACAACACCTGCCAAGTGTAATGTAGCTATCAAAAGATAGCTAGCCAGCAACAAACATCTAAACATTTAATAGGGAGACAAAAATGTAAGAAATCTCTATATAGTTTTGAGTTATTGGCCCATCATGGTGCAAGCTGAAATGGTGATATAGATCTCCTGGGTCATTACAGATCAATCAGAGAAAGTATTCTGTGCTCTCCCTTTCTTGCCATAAGCCACCCTGGATTCAGGTTATAATCTTCACTATTATTTACCATTCCTCATGTTTTAAATTATTTTTTTGGACAAATATGTTCCTTTCAAAAGGAAAATTACTGCCTTCTGGAAACAGACAATTTTGGAGCTTGCTTCTTTTTCAGGTAGCAAAACAGATTCTGATCTCTTTTCCACTGACCTAATTTCAACAATAAAAAAAAAATCATCACACTTTTAAGATCACTGACGTTTTCTGAATTTACAATGATGTAACTGAAATCATCTTCTCTCCTCCAAAGCCCTTCTGGAGTCTGCAGGGTAATAACTGCTATAAAAACACAAGCTGTGTTTTAAAATCTGCACTATTCACCTCAAGAACAAATTTGTGATTAATGATGCTATGCTTGTCATCAAATGCTGCTGGAAGTTTAACTCCAAGGACTAGAGGCAAGCATTTTGCAAATTCAGCCTCTAAAAAGGGGTACATGAAAAGTTGGTAAATGTCACCAAGTCAGCCACTCAGGAAGAATGAGCTGCAGTTAATTTACAAATTGTTAGTGGTATCAGTAATGAAGTAATTGGTTCATGAAATATCTGATCAAACTGCACTTCAGACTAGTTATGAAACCAGTTTTATCACTAAGTTTAGCTGAACCACAGTGTGCTCTTTGGTTTTATTTTGCAACAGTTCTCACTGTAGGTCCCTTCTAGGGACAGAGAATGATTGTACATGCTGACAGTAAGAGGATTTTTTTAGCTCTCAGGTTGCCTTCTTGCTTAAAGATCCTGACATTTAGGTTATTTTCTGCATTTATACTACCTTTGGATCTATTCATAAAAATACATTCTGCATCTATTACATAAAAATTGCCATACAATAAACTCCCTTTGGCTATTTACACTGAGAAACTGGGTTGAAATTGTGGATGCATCATGGAGAGGGTGTGAGATGGCTCTTGCTCTGCAGCTCTTCACAATAACACTTGTAGACCCCACTGCAGCAGCACACAAGGGTGAATATAAGCAGCAACACATTTTTTTTCAGAGGCAATCCGAAGCTCAAAGGCTTTCTTACAAAACTCTCACCACCTAAAAATTTAGGTGCTGCTCACTAAAATCCTCACAAGTACTTGCAGGCTTCTAGTATCATATGATCTGTGTACATTAGCAGCAATAGACATCAAAATTCTAGTTAGAAAAAAATACTATATATTCCTCCTTGTATGACTTTTTTTTTTCAAGATGCTACCTAAATAAGAAACTACTAATAAATAATGGCAGCACGGTATGTGTCACATGAACTTCAGGGGTTGACTAAGCTGAAGCAATAACAGAGACTCAATAAATATTCTGTTTTAAAAAGATCCACTGATAATGCAAAGGAAATTATATTACACATAACTAATAATTTCATGTATTCAGAAAGGCATAGAGGAGGTAGGACACAGTCATTTACCTCATATTTTACCCACATGACTTCCAGTTTTGTTCACATACAAAAATAACATCTATTATTTTTGCTTTATTTCCCTTGACCTAGCCAAGTTAAGGTAAATATGTACCATATACTCCTCAGAGGTCTCCAAAAGACACAGCTGATAAATGGCCTGAGAACATTCACCCTATCTGATGGAATGCAATCCTCAATTAAATATAAATCACTCCAGGTATTCTTTTCCCCACTTCAAAAAAAAACCCAACAAATATTAGAAAAACAGAACTGCTTCCCCTTTCTCATTACAGTGCTTCCTCTCTGGAGCCAGCAATCCTGGGTGTTCCTCCACCAGCACAAGCCCAGCCATTGGGCTGCAGCACTTTCTGCTTTCAAAATGTGGTACCCTGCCTAAACCATATGTGGCAGCACATTCTCCAGGATATACAGCAATAAGAAACTATCTGAGAGAAGAAAAATCTTCTCATGGGTTAACAGTGTCAAAAATGACATGAGTAATACAGAGGTATTAGTCATGTAACAGCATCCTGACCTGTATCGGCAATATTGCAGCCAGCAGGACAAAGGCAGTGATCATCCTCCTGTACTTGGCACTGGTGAGGCCACAGTTCAAATGCTGGGTTCACTTTTGGACTCCTCACTCCAAAAAGGACATTGAGTTGCTGGAGTATGTCCAAGGAAGGGCAATGAAGCTATTGAAGGGTCCAGAACACAAGTGGCTGAAGGAACATGGGTTGTTTAGCCTGGAGAAGCAGAAGCTCAGGGGAGACCCTCTCACTCTCTACAACTGCCTGAAAGGAAGTTGCAGCATGGAGGGGGTTGGTCTCTTCTTCCAAGTAAGAAGTGATAGGACAAGAGGAATTGGCCTCAAGTTCCTCCAGGAGAGATTTAGGTTGGACATGAGGAAAAATTTCTTCTGGAAATGGTTTCCAAGCCCTAACACAGGTTACCCAGGGCAGTGATGGAGTCACCATCCCTGGAGGGATTTAAAAGATGTGTAGATGTGGTGCTGAGGTACATGTTCTAGTCGTAACTTAGCAGTGTTGAGTTTACAGTTGGACTTGATGATCTTCAAGGTCTCTTCCAACCCACACGATTCTACAATTCTATATTGAAGTACTAAGAAATTTAAGTAGGTAATTAAATGCTGTCTCAAAGCCAGCATCTTACAGTGACATTCACCTAGGACTTTTGTCATTTGTTCCAGCTGCACCACATGGTGAGCATGCTACAGAAAAATGGCAAGTGATGGGAGTCCCTACATGGGCCACTGTTGTCTGAGCCAATATTTTTCCTTTAAAAGAAATTCTGAGTACTATATAGAGCAATGAAGAAAGTTACTTTAATGACATGGAAACGAACTGTTCAATTGGCCACAGAAACCATTGCTTCTTTTTAAGCTCTAGGTGAACACCAATTGAAGTATTTTTGTTAACCACCCTGGGTAGAGAAAACCCATCATTTTCCATGATTTATTGAAGAACATGCATTCACTTTGTCTTATAAACAGAAGTGTGGTTTCACAAATACCAGCATCACTCACATCAGAAAGCCATCATTAGCTCCATTCATTGACGTATTCAGACAGCATAAATTACAGATCATGTTTAAGTATCTGTCCAACAAAATAGCTGAGCAACAATCCAAAACCAAAGGAATACTTGTTAATATATTCCATAGGTAGACAGCTGCTATTAGTTACAGGAAATAAGGTATATGGTTTCAGTAATGATTGTTTTAACGGTCACAGTCCCACACGTATGAGAAATTTATTCCACCGTTGTATCCAGAGCCTATGTGGTTTAGTATCTTGTAACCCAACCAACCAAAAAAAACCATCAGGTACATACTGTGGACACAAAGATCCTTTAGAACCTTTGATGATTCCAGATAAATATACCATAATACTGAATGCAGGCAAAAAATTGTCTTTATGAGAATGTGGAACAGGAAAAGTTCTTCCTAAGGACTATTACAGCTGGACCTGTCTATCCTGGAGAAGAGAAGACTGAAGGGGGATCTTATCAATACTTAAAGGGTGGGTATCAGGAGGATGGGGCCAGTCTTTTTCCTGTAGTAACCTGTGACAGGACTAGAGGTACTGGGAAAAACTAGCACACAGGAAGTTCCATCTTAACATAAAGAGGAACCTTTTTACTTTGAGAATGGTGGAGCACTGGCCCAGGCTGCCCAGGGAGGTGGTTGAGTCTCCATCTCTGAAGATATTCAAAATCTGACTAGACACTGTTCTGTGCAACCTGCTCTAGGTTATCCAGCTCTTGCAGGAGGGGTTGGACTAGATGTTCTCCAGAGGTCTCTTCCAACCACTAACATTGCCATTCTGTGATTACAGAGTCTCTTATCGTCCCTCCTTTGTCCCTTCTACCACCCAGCCCCACAACGTGGACGTACTTGAGGTGTGGATGCTACACACACAAACCTGGACTGAAAGAGCCTGCATTACCCTCCCACTCATCACTGTGACTCACCCAAACCCCAGAGTTATACCTTAAACACAGTTTAGTGTTTGACCAAAATTCAACTCGGATTTAAATCACCCAAAAGTACCAGCCCAAAGGTTTGTCATTACTAAACTCTAAGTGCACAAAGCAAGAATGCCACTTAATTTATCTTTTATATAAATCAATGGGAAAAGGCAAGAAATTGTCTGCTTAGTTTGAAAATGCTGTAAACCAGAACTGCTCACCTTTCTTTGGACATCTCTATCAGTACTAATGGCAATTTACTGGTGAAAGCCACTAACCACATCTGCCCCATCCACACAACCTCAGAGTTGCAAACACCTACAGAATGTCAAAAATCAATATTACCTGCAGTCATCGAGGATGCTGAGCACTGTCTGCACTGAAACCTGGATGGATTGCACTGTCTGCTCTGGTTTCACTGAACATTAAAGAACAACTACTGTACTTAAGATCTACATATCACACAGAATGGTGGGGGTTGGAAGGGACCTCTGGGGATCATCTAGTCCAACCCTGCTGCTAAAGCAGGGTCACCCACAGCAGATTGCCCAGGATCACATCCAGCTGGCTCCAGAATTTCTCCAGAGGAGGAGATCCACAACCTCTCTGGGCATCCTGAGCCAGTTTTACCTCATGTTTAGATGGAATCTCCTGGGTTCCAGTTTGTGCCCAGTGCCCCTTGTCCTATCACTGGGCACCACTGAAAAGAGTCTGGCCCCATCTTCTTCCCCCCACCTTGATAAGCATTGAAAAGATCCTCCCTGGGCCTGCTCTTCTCCAGGCTAAAGAGTCCCAGGCTATATGGTCACAAAGACTGCCTTTGTTACACTGACAATCAATTCCCAACCAGGGGAAAAAAAAATTAAAGTGAATGGGAGAAAATGGAAGAAGTCCCAGTGGTTTCAGATAAGGATTTCTCCCACCTAGGAGCTCCACTTCAAAATCCCTTTTAGTCCAAGACTTACGTATGACACTTACTTGAAGTACTTGCTTAAAGGATCATCACTAAGTTACTATTCTGTGGACTGTAAATACACATACTGAAAAATCAGCTGCTTGTAACACACTTTAAAATACAGTTATGAGGGGTTTTTTTTCTACCCTCTCATTCTCAGTATTAACATTCCTCTGAACACTCACACATCAGAGGATGGAGCAGGTGCACAAGCCATACAGGTGATAAGCACAGCAGCACTGCAGATGATATAATCACAACTCCCAACAGTAGAATTTAAGGAATTGTTTTGATCTTAACCAAAAAAATATAACTAAAACGGAAAGGATCACCAAGTTCAGTTCCTACATCTGTGCTTTCAACCCTAAAAATGCAACAGCAGGAATGGAGAGTTACAGTTTAAAGATGTCCCACAGATATTAATCTGAAGACACCCTGCCACAAGAGAGGATAATGGCTCCTTTTGGAGTTTACATATTTAGAAAGTAACATGCTGTAAAATCTGCACATTATCCTGTGCATGCTAAGTAAACAATACTGCTATAAATCCTCATGAAAAAGTTGTTAATGCATATGCAGAGTATGCATTTTCAAACTCTATTTAAATTGCTTTATTATTTTATCTAGGCAAAGGCACTAATGGCCATCATGCTGTAAATTAAATTTGGGGTTTTTTTTTCAGCTACAGGCAATAAAAAAACATCCTTAGAATTCTCTTTTCACCTTCTTTCCTGATATAGTCTAAGACTGTCATAAATACTTTGCATCTCTACTTCTAGCCATTCCCAATCAACAGCTTTGAAGATCTTAATCTACACTGAATAAAGCAAAATTAGTGCAATTTATTTTTTTTTTTCCCAGTGGAGAGAACATCATCTGTGGATCACATTTATGGTTAACTCAAAACCACATAAAGCCCACACTACCTTGGTAGGGAAGCACACATCCCCTCTGGAGCACAGCACTCAAAAAAGACATTTTCAGGAAAATTTCCCTGACTGATCTGCTGATTCCCAGTACACTGTGAACAGCAATTACAATACACAATTTAGTTTGTATGCCTCTAATTGACCTAAGTGGTATACATGGGACTAAGACTACTCAGAACAGGGTAGAAGGGATACTAAACAGTCTGTAAACTACTTTTGTGAGCTCAGATTAACACAGGCAAAGTAAGCAGGTTTAGTATTTAATTAGGAGAAAAAACCCTTGATTTCTAAGCTAAGAAAAGGGGAAAAGACAAAGCAAGGATGTGATAAGAACCAGGAAAACTACAGACATGACTGCTCACTGCCAGCAAACTGGAGAAGTTTGTTCCTCTGCCTCCTCCCTTCAGTGGTCCACAGAGATTTATAGACATCAACATGAGTAAACTGCAGAGCAGCAGATATTAAACAATTATCTTCACAAAAAGTCTTAAAATGTTCTGGGTGGATTTTCACCCAGCAGCAGGATTTTTTGCATAAAAGTTAGCACAGATCTAATATGAGAGAATAACCTGAAAACACAAGGTTAGCACTTGCATTTGATAGAAAATTAGTTATTCTGATTTAACAGCTAATTATAAGCTCCCATTTGCCATGTAATTCAAAAGCCTGGAATAATGAGAACTTCAACAGAAAGTGGTAAAGTTGTTAAATGCTATGTTGGTTTTACCCAACTTATATGGACTGTGTTTACAGTGCTTAAAGGCTCAAGACAGTTTACAAGCTTCATCTTTCCCAGTACTGTACCTATTACTGTAAATTTGATAATATTGATGATTCTGAAGGCTTACATTAGATTTAAATTGATGAAGGATACTCAGTGTAGAATCTCTCCGAGTGGAGAGGGAACTAATAGGTGTGGTAATGGGAGCTGTAGTGCTATTTTTAAACTTGACAGGAGACATATTAGTTGCTAGTTCCCTATTACAGAAAAAGCACCAGGCTGCTAATAATGGGGCTGGCATTTTGAAATTCCTCCAATTTATTAGGAATATGATGAGAAATGTGCTCCACACATTCTGGGCTTCAGACCAGTTTCTGTACAGAACAGCAAGAATTATAACCTGCACTCATAGCCAGTTTAAGAACATATATACATACACTTAAAAAATGACTTGCAAATAATATAACTGATTTGACAGCCTTAGCCTATAGTTTGTATTAGCTAACTGAATAAAACACTTGTAAGAAGCCATGAGAAAACAATCACCCTACATTAAAAAGTTTGTCTGTTTTCTCCAGTAAAAAGTAGTAAAACCTCAAATGATGAAGAGTTAATCATTCTTGTACCATGGAAATCTGTGATTCAGGACTTAAACCCACTCCTCTTGTACAAAAGCTGGAATTGCAAAAGTTGACTGAAACATTAAATTAAACATTAGGCTTGGTAGCCTGAGATGCTTAGCAGTAACTTTTGAGTGGACACAAGCCAGATTTATTTTACAGTCAGAAACTAACCATTTGAATATGTGATGAAAGGCTCTGTATCTTCAGTCACACCTTGAGTCAACCAAAAGGATGGGATGAGATCTACTGTCAAATCAAGTTCAACTGAAATCCAGGAGGAGTCCCACACACAGCAGTATCACCAAGGGACAAACAGGTGAACTTCACAACACATACCACTAAGGTTACTTCAAAATGAAATTCAATCATGATGGAAAATGGACTTCAAAAGAGGTGCCAAGCCTCTTAACTTTAAATGATAATCATGAATAGCTTGGCAAAAACCTTCAACAAGTGAAGGGAGAGATCATCAAGTTTTTGTTTTTAAGCAGTAACATTTCAAGTATCAGATCTCTACAGCAGTTTGGATATGACAGTCTTGTGATTCATACAGTAACTTCAAGGTTGCAAAGTTACCTGCAGTTATGAAGTTCTTGGTTTTAACTATTAAGTACTAGAATTCAACAGATGAAATGATTTTTGTTCTTCCCCTTACCCAACTCTTTCCTCCTCAGGACAGAGCTGAACCAATGCTTCAAATGCTATGAATCTAAAAGAACAGAAATACATCTCATTAACTCCTCTGCAGTCAGCATCATGTTATCTCTCAGAAATTACTCAAAAGCTCTCAGGTTCAATAGGAAACATCACACAACATTGAATGAGGACTTTATACTGCAATAAACACTTTTCTATTTTAAGCATGTTTACATGCTATTTCCAACTTGACATACAGAAGAGATTTTATCCACTTCAATTTATAAATTACTGCAATGAGATTTGATTTAGTGCTGCAGCATCATGATTCCTGTAAATAATTTCCCTGTAATGTTTTCACTGAGCTCTCTGAAAGGGTTATAGCAATATCAAAAGTTTCAGAGTATGGACAATGCACTGACACCTCATTGCAAATGTTCCTCAACATCTCTGCTGACCCAAGAACAGCAAGTCTAATGACTTCAGCCACTAGTTTCCATTCTGTTGTCTGCACAGCCTGCAAGATTCTTTCAAGGAAGTTCTTCAGTGCTGTAAGCAAAGTATATTGATATATTTTATTTTACTTTGCAATATGAGAAAGTTAAGGGGTCTACTTCCTCCACTGGGAAGTATCTATGGATACACTCATCACAGAAAAATGAAAAATAGTGACATGAGTTAAAGATGTTTGTTATCATCTGTCAGTTGAAATGGTGAGCACTTCAGGACAGGGTGTTTTTTTCTCATGAATAAAAGACATACACAAGCATCTCAAAACAATCTGTTTTGGAAGGTTATCTTCATTATTTTGTAAATAAGTTTAGGTTCAGAACTGCTATTTCAAAAACAGATAGTGCAAAAAGAGTAAATATTGATGTGTGGGGGAGACCCTCAGAGACATGAAAGGAGCATGGCCCTTTATAACACTGCCACAGATAACAGCAAGGCAAGGACATGCACAGAGGACATCAAGATGTAAATTTTTTCCTTGAAGATTATCAGATGGCTGATATTAGAAAAGCAACATTAAAATCATCACCATCGAAAAGTCTGGGCCTTAAAAACTTTGCTTTTGCTGCATGTAACAAACCTGGCTGGAGCACATGATCTGCATTGTGGTCTACAACAACAAAAGTTTAAAACAGTTGGGTTTTTATTTTCCTTCATTATAGATCTTGAATACATTAGTAACGCTTACTTAGAATTTCAGCTTTTGTGTCACTTGAGAATCACTTCTCCTCCATCTATCTAAAACAAACCTCATCTGAAAAGCATTTATCTGGCCTGAGTCAACTGGCCATGCTCATAAAACTTTCCTCCTAAAATCCAAAAAAATTTTATCCAAATCAAACATCCTGTTCAGTAAACCAGAAATGACACTGTCACTATCAGCTAGTTCAGCCTGAACCACCAGAAAACCTGCAGAACATAGCACGTTCCTCCTGCAAACTGGTATAATGTTTAGAACATTAGGTATGGTTTATAATGGCCATGGCTGCAGAGAAAAACATCTTCACTGCAGAGCTCAGAGCTGCAGAAACTATCGTAAGGTCATTACTGGAAGATCCTAACTCTATTAAAGTTTAGCTGGCTATTAGTAGGTGCTCTTACTGACATTGCTAATATGCTCAAATTCCAGAAAAGCCATTGCAAGCCAACAGGAAAAACTATTTACACCTCAGGCACGCAAGGTCTGTGCTTAATATTCCCACTTCTTCACTCAAAGATCACAAGTTTCACCAGCAAGTTAAAGATCTGCTCTGACTCATACTAAAGGCTGAAGTTATTCTGGCCATTGTGAAATTTTTGGCAATATCACCAGTTAAGCATTCACAGCTTCCATAAGCTGCTCTTGGAGGCCTGAAGAACAGCAGCATATGGACTGCTTGGAAACACCTCTAAAATACAGGCATTGGTTATCTCAGTCTTCCACATGCAATCAGACTGTTTAGCCTGGAAAAGAGGAGATTGAGGGGAGACCTCATGGCTCTCTAGAACTACCTGAAGGGAAGTTGTAGAGAGGCAGGGACTGGTCTGTTCTCCCTGGTGGAGAGTGATAGGACAAGAGGAAATGGATGGAAATTGCGCCAGGGGAGGTTCAGGCTAGATGTTAGGAGGAATTTCTTTCCTAAAAGGGTTGTCAGCCATTGGAACAGGCTGCCCAGGGAGGTGCTTGAGTCCCCATCCCTGGAGGTGTTTAAGAGACAGGTGGATGTTGCATTGGGAGGCATCATTTAGCAGGTTGCTAGGGCTAGGACAAAGGCTGCACTGATGATCTTCAAGGTCTCTTCCAGCTGGAACTGTTCTATGATTCTATGACTTTAAACAATGCCTACAACTAAAAATATTGGTATTATTTATATATAAAACCACCAATGAAAAATGAATTGTGGTGCTTAAGACATTGAGAACTCACCAGGTACTAATCAGGTCTCAACACAGTCTTAGCAACTACTCAGCAGAAATAATGTGGACTTGTCAGAAGTCCTGCAAAATGCATCACGTTCACTCTTGCTCTAGAAGGCTTTCTGTGAAGGCTTTCAGCCCAAGCACACCAAATATTGGGACTAGGAAAACTTACCCATTAACCAATTAAAATCTAAAAATTGAAAATATCAAAATGCAGTTTTTAATTGGTTCTGTCTTTCCTAGAATTCCAAGGAATTCAGGTACTTCTAATGAAGTTTCTCAGCGTTGCCTTCCAGCTCACCAAAAAAAAAAAAAAAAAAAGGAAAAGCCTACCCTGAACATAGAATAGAATAGAATCCTAGAATGGTTTGGGNCACCTTCTTCCAGTCAATGTAATAAACACCCTACTGAGCAATGAAGTCTTATAAGTCTGACAAAATTCAAGCACAGGAAATTCAGGCCCCAGAAGTTTGCTTTATCTAAGTGGATATAATTGGTGGTACACTGAAAGTTACTCTGTGAAGTTGGTGCATCCTTACTCATCAGTCACAGCAGAGAATAGGGATGCTGCATTTTTGCCGTGTGAGGTTGGTGGTCCTGGACTCCATTTATTTGGCTATTTTTAGAGAAAACAGGCAAAAAAGTGTTTTTGTTATGGACATAACATTGAATCTATCTTCATTTATCTATTTATGTTGATATTTTCAAGAAACCACTTTCATAAAACTGATCCAAATCTAAGAGGTGTTACATGGATCTTATTGCAGGGCAAATGATTCAGATCTTTTGGAATCTTTTCATATCTCATCATTGTTTAAGTAGAGGTTGGTCCCACAAAGATTAGCTGTAGATATTTGAAGGTGCTACATCAAACTGCTTTAGCCCCATATTTAAAGCAGAAATAGCTCTGGAAGACACTTCACTCTCCCAATATGAATATTGGAAAAAGTTAAATATAAATTAAGAGACAGGGGAAGAGGCAGGGAGGGAAAGAGTAACTAGCCTCCAGCAAATATATCCAGTTGGAAAACAAGGCAGACAGGGCACCCAAATTAAGCAATATCAAACAAATGCTTTGAGAAAAGGAGTTATTTCCACCTATCTGCATTGATCATGTACTAGTTTGCTTCTGCTGAAGAGAGCCTAATCCAAACTCTGCTCGTTTCAAAGCAGTTAAGATCCATTTGTGAGGTACATTCAAAATGTGCTAAGAGGAATAAAAGCTGTTTTGCATGCCGATATCCTTGGAGAGGGCAATCTTCATGTAAGATGATTCAAGCTGGAGCACTCTGCCTTCTCACTGAAGTTCTGAATGTATGGACAAGAGAGGTCCATAAGTGATTTTTCCTAGACTCTCTAGACAGTTTCTTTCTTAACACTCATGGTAACATTTTCTTGGGCACTGACAGAATAACTCAGAAAAAAGTCTGTTTTCTTCTTTAAAGCTCTTTTTTCTTCTCAAGCTGTGTAATGCCACTTGATATTTAGTGTGCATTCAATTCACATTAGCTACTCAACCACACACTAGGCCTCGGCATACAGCTGACTGATAAACCTAGACCATTTCACATGGTTCTGCTTCTTTACAAATACCACTTAGATCCTGCTGACATTTAGAATGACACCTGTGATGCTGCTGACACATCACTATGTTTGTAAAGTTTACATATACAGATTCTAAGCAACCTTTTGGCAAAAAAACACAGCATTTCCTTTGACTGTAACTAGAAAGGTTATTTTCACTATTTCCTATTTGAATAGGAAAGATGTTCAGAAACATGATTTTATCACTCAACACTAGTTTACTCAATGACTTTTACCAATAATTACCTCAAAAATTCTGTCCTGACCACATTACTGTGTTGCTTAAATTCTAGACACATTCATACATAGACAGAATTTCATATATTAGTATTATTGTTGCCTATTGACTTGGTGTTCCAAAATCTATGACCTCTAACTGTAGCATTTCTTCCCTTCCAAAAACTGTGACAGAAATACTCAGCTTGGTTTTTGTGTATGTAGGTAGACTATAAAAAATTCACCTTACAGTGGAAGCAAAAAGGGAATGTAGATGATTTATTCCACTTCTCAAATCAAAGAAATCCTGAAGTACCTTAAGACAAAACAAAACACTAGATCTAATGTACACATTCAAATTACAAGCTGATTGTAAGAGAATGCTTGAATAAATAAACCTAATAATTACAATTTCCAACCACACATTCTCAATTGTTTTGTTTAAATATGCTCTAAACAACAAAATGTGTACCTGTTCCATATCCCTCCCTCCAACCCCAAAATCATCCTACATCCTCGGCCTGGTGTTTTCCCATTAACAACAACAACAGGTTTCCTTTATCTGCTTTTATCCAAAAATGCTGAAGAGCTTAACAAACATTAATTAAACCTCATAACACTCCTGTGAGGTAGGTAGGTATTGTTATCTCTACTTTACAGATGAGAAAACTTGAATTAAAAGTGGTGATTTGCTCCATTTTCCAATAGTAGTTTTACAGTAAAGCCAAAAGCAGAAGAAAGGAGTAGTGACTCCTATGCCCCTACTTCCAGTCACCACAATGCAAGTTCTCCTGTAAACCAGCAAAAATTTACTTGCTATTTTACCACACCTAAAATAACAGTGTTACTCTGAGCCTTCACAAGAAAATACAAATACACATTTTCCCCACATTGTACTTTCATGATTTCATCTTTTTTTAAACTGAAAATGAGATAAAATCGTGCTTTATATTAATATCATTCTATCATCTGGTTAGCTTTCCATCTTCAAAAGGAAAACCCACACTTCTTGAAACCATATGAATTTTTCCTTATATGACTGAATCTCTGATTTCCTCTTTTCATTTAGGTTTCTTACCGTGGTCTTTGTTTCCTTTTCTTTTACCTTCTAATTATTTCACTTTCTTTTCTAATTACTTCCTGTTGTACTTACCTTAGTCCTACATCAACTTCTCTTCTTTAAACCTTTTCAATTCTGCAATCAAATCTACAAAGGATAAACTTAGAGCATACAACCACTAACTTGATGAGACACATACCAAGTTTTCCTGTCTCAAGCTACCCTCACTTTCAACTTTTTCCTGCGTATGGATATATCTGCCACATCACCTATCTGATAGATCTACATCCTCAAACATTTTTCTCTTCCCCCATCATGCTCCATTCCTCATTAGGAAAAATCCAGTTTAAATACAGTCCTTTCTTCATTGTTCCAGAAGCAGAGCTTCACAGCTCCCTCACTTTATCTCTGGTCTCACTTCCCTGCCTGTCAATTCTTCCTCACTCAAATTGGCTCAAAACTTTACAAGCAGTATCTTCCCTCCTCCTCCATCTTAACATGTCAAATCCAAAGCTTTCCTCCTCACCTCAAATATTTTCCCCCTGAGACTCAAGACTCTTAATCCCAATTCCATTCTTCTCAATTTCATTAGACTTACTTGGTATATCTCAGCTTCCCATCAGAAAACAGGAACAGCTTTTAACATGTTGCCAAAGAGTCATCCATTTGTTTTAATCAATTCTACTCCATATGCTCTTTCCAAGATCCCTAATCTTCTGAGTCTTTTTTCTCCCCTTCCCAGCCCCTGTTCCTCCTACTTTAAGTCTACTAACATTCTTCTGCACATGCTCCTCTAAGCCTGTTTCAACTTTTGGTCTTCTACACTCCTTCTTCTACCTTCTGTCCATGTCCTCTTCCATCAGCACTACAAGTTGAGACCCTGAACACATCTTACACATATCTACAAATCTCTCTGAACCACTATGACCTAGACTGTCTTATACAGGTAAAACTACTTCAACAATGCTTTCAACTAGTCTGAGAAGTGTGAGATTTTAAAATGCTAGATTTCTTTTTTTTGAAGAAACTTGCTGAAAAAGCTGCAATCCTTGAAGTTAGCCAGAGAATGTTGGGTATTTTCATAAAGCTAACAAAGCTGTAGTCTATAAAAGAGACACTTTCCAACTCCCCTGCTTGATAAGCTTAGCTAGTGTCATTAATAAATAGTTGACAAAAAGATTGTTACATTTTTGTTGAAATTATGATTTTCTATTACTTTCTCTTGCTTTGGAATCCTCATTAAAAGTTAAGTCTTAGCACATCTTGTTTGGGCTGCTTGCTCTAACGAAGTGAGCCTACTTTTGCAGTGTACAGTAAAAATAGGTAGCTTTGCTATTCATATACTCTCTTCAAGTGGCAAATCAGAGTTTGAGAACTGCTCTCATCATATGGAAGCTGCAACAAATGTTCAGCCACTCTTCTCCCTTTCAGGTCTCAAAATTACAGCTGGATTCTTCTAGCATTTTGAGTGGTTTCTTGCATTTCAAAACTTCTGAACTACTTGGGATTGCAAGATGCTAAAGTTCTGCCTACAGATATTTTCTTGCTCCCACTGATTTCATGCTACAGCCAAAAAAACAGAGAATGGAAGACACTGCTTGTTTCACCATATACACTCATGAGTGCAGACAGCATCCCCCTGATCATACTTCAGCCAAGCAGGATCTGTACCTGCTGCCAGAGCACACAGACTCAGTCTATTCCTTTACCATCATTCCACAAAAGGTGAAGTTTCAGAAGAACCTAAGCAAAATATTTTATCATATATACTTAGGAATATGAAAAGCCAGTTTAAGGGAAGCTATGGTTCTCCAACAGCTTTTTGCTGTTTGGTTACCATCATACTATTTAAATTCAGGACTTTTACAGTATTTTACTATCTAATGGGAAGAAGTAGATGCACTGTTGGTTACTATTTGTTTCCAGTTTAAGAAGACCTGCTGAAGCTCTCCATTGCTGCATGTGGAACAAAAGTCAAGAGTTATTTTATTTAATCTCTGCAGGCAAAAAAGCTGCCATTTTTCTGTTCTAATATTCCTTAAGGTTACCCATTCCCCTGCATTCAGCTAGTGCTAAAAGAAATATCCCAAATCCTTTGAAAACTTCAGACATACAGTATAGATCAATAGCTCCTCTACAAAAGGGCTCACACAGCACATTAGTCTCACTCTCCACTACTATCATGTACTTCTTGCTCAATTCCCAATGTTTTGGCTTTCCCTTTTTTTAATCTTAGTGCATTTTTATCTCCAAAGCATCAACTCATGTGAGCTTTGCCTACCACAGAAACTGCCACTAATGAGCAAACGTGCTTTGAAATGGTTGGGACCCACAGAAAACCAGTTTCAGTGAGACCCCTCCTTGTATCCCTTCCTCTTTAGATATATCAATCCTATCATCATTGCAAACAGTCACTTTTCCCAAACAGCTTATTTTCTGAATATTTCTTCCTTTCTTATTTTTTCTTTATTTTCTGAATATTTATTTCCTTCTGAAAGTCTCTAACAATTAATTTATAACTCTTTATTACATAAAAAAGATTGCCTCTGTAAGAAATGATTTTCCAAGGGACATGGTTTAGTAGTATGGTAGTGATAGGTATGGTTGGACTTGATGATCTTAGAGGTCTCTTCCAACCTTAATGATTCTGTGACTATACTAAATTACTCTCTCTGCAGCATAGGAAAATTCAGAGCAAGACTTGGTTCTGCTCTTCTGAAGAGCCACACTGGGCAACATCAGACCAAAGCATGAGCACAAGCTTCTCATGCATCAGAGAACCACCAGGAACATCAGACACTGAAAGGTGTGTAGGTGTATTAGCAGTCCTACCATCCATCTGTCAGCAATCTTCGATGTTCCTGCACATCACCCACTGGCAGAGCTGTCTGCCAAGCAAAAAAATATTATGAAATGTTCATTATATACCCAAATCTCCCCCACCACTTCCCTAGGAGGAAATGAAAAAACCTGTCCCTACACACATACACACACAGACTCACATTTGTTACCAAGAAACAGTGAAAGACTTTCAAATTCACCCAGAAAGAAAAATCTATGAAGAGACCAGGACTGTGAATTTAGATCTATTCTAGCAAACTTTACTTAGCAGAGGATATCCTGACTTTTAGTTGCCATCTCTCTCATTTTTTAAGGTACGTTCAAGACCGAGTTTACAATTAACTGAACAGACAGCGTACAAAAGGCTTTTAGAACTACACCATATGGTCGAGGGAAAGGAACAATCTGGACTATCCACATTTCAATCTGCAGGCTTGTCCACCTCTATAACACATTGTATTGCTGTAATAAAATATTAAACTAGAAATGTAAAAGTGAAAATCATCTATCTTTTGCACTAGCAGGGAGCAAGGCATCGTACAGGCGAGCGCGTTTAATAAATATTTTAACTTTTATGATTTTTGGCATGCTGAATCAGAGAGAGTCAATAAAATTCTCGATTCTTTTTAAAACAGTATTTCCAGAAGGATATGGGTGGGTATTCATCTTACGCTTCAGGGAAATAAAAAAAAATACCAGTTTACATGGGGTATACTGGCAGCAGTTTATGTAACAGATGACACATTCTTGGAAATCAAATAAAAGTAGAAAGAAAATGCCCATTGTTGCTTAGTGAAGAAGTAATCACATGGTCACAGCTGGAACCAGTGTAAATCATTCATTAATAAAATTCTGTTGTAGCACTCACTTTTTTCCCTGCTTTTCAAATGCCAATAGAATAAAAAAACCAAACCCTCTTTCAATTCTTTGCAGAAAAGATACAGTTGTTAAGTATTGCATAGTAACTATTGTACTTAATAAATCTTTCCCCCAAAAATGCCTACAGAGAACGCACTGTTGGTGCTAAGGAAAAATACAGATATTTCTATCATCCCAGAAGACAGGCCAAGGTACTTGCTACACTAGGAGGTACTGATTGCACAGAATCCAGATCTTGACCAAAAAAATAACTAAATCTTTTGTAAAGTACATTTTTAAAATGTAAAGGAATACAAATGACAGCCTTGGGAGTCATATCCCTCAATGTAAACCAGAAAGCTACACTGGATTAAACGCAGACACTAGAGAAAGAGCTCATGGAATACTTGAGTATTCCATAATTACACTGTTGGACATGAAGATATCAAAGCCTCATGGTCAGATCTGATCAGAAGGTTGGACTAGATGGCCTCCAAAAATCTTTTCCAAACTGATTTACAATAGAATCATAGAAACATTACGTTCCAGTGTCAAGTACAGAGATTATCACTACCCTAGTCCTGCTGGCCACACTATTTTCAATACAGGCCTGGACACTGTTGGCCTTCTTGGCCACTGAGCACACTGCTGGTTCCTACTCAGCTGCTGTAGACCAGGACCTCTAGGTACTTTTCCACCAAGCACCTTTCCAGTCACTCTGCACCAAGCCTGGAGCATTGCATGGGGTTGTTGAAACCAAAGTGCAGGACCCTGCACTTGGCTTGGTTGAACCTCATCAGTCCATCAATCCAGCCTGTCCAGATCCCTCTGTAGAGCTTCTCTACCGTCCAGCAGATCAACAACCAACTTGGTGACATCTGCAAACTTACTGAAAGCGCACTCGATCCCCTAGTCCAGATCAACCAAGATATTAAACAGAACTGGCCCCCAAAACTGAACCTTGAGAAACACCACTTGTTACTGGTCACCTATTGGCTTTATCTCCACTCACCACATCTCTCTAGCCTTGGCCACACAACCAGTTTTTGACCCTGCAAAGACTATACGTGTCTAAGCCATGAGCTGCCAGCTTCTCCAAGAGAATGCTGTGGGAAACAGTTCAAAGGCTTTACTGAAGTCTAGGTAGACAACCCAGAGCCTTTCCCTCATCCACTAGGCAGCTTACCCCTGGTCATAGAAGATAAGGTTAGTCAAGCAGGAACAGCTTTTCAGGAACCCATGCTGGCTGAGCCTGATCCCCTGGTTGTCCTGCACATGCCGTGTGATCACATGAAGAATGATATGCTCCATAACCTTCCTTGGTACTGAGCTCAGGCTGACAGGCCTGTAGCTCCCAGGATCCTCTTTCTGACTACATGATCCCACATTCTTTCATGCTACAGAGTTCTCCCTTCTTGAGTTGTGACCTTTATTTTCCCTTTCAAAAAGAAAGATAGAACTACTTCAAGTTTTGTGTTTCATTGCCTCCAACAGCAGGAAAAAATTCTCATATGAATCTATGACTTCACAGATAGCAAGTTATTAAATCACAAAAATTAGATCAACCCCTGCAATTATTTTGAAAGCAACCTTCTGCTATATCAGTGCTGATGTCTTTGGTGTTCTGCTCACAAAACTACAGGATATGTTGTTCTTATCATTTTAAAGAAACTAAGAACAGTAAATATAAACTATACCATTTGATGCTTTAAACTGCAACAATATAAAATAAATGGGATAGCTTTTTCTCCATATGAAGAGAAAAATCAAAATCACATCATTCCCTCATCATTCAGTGCAAGCACTACAAGAACAGCACTTAAAATCACCAACAGCTCCTTTAATTGAAAGGTTTCTTTGAATTTAAAAGCTAAAAATATATTATCTCCCTCATTCTGTGCCTACTAAGCAGTCTGAGCAAAGACTTAAAGCACCCTGGGCTTGATAGGATATCTGGGTTTTATTGTTGAGCCTGCTGAGGACTTCTCAAATCTCTATCAAGCCACAGACCCTTGAAATAGGTCTGTGTAAGCCCTGTACAGCCAGTGGGAATGCTCAAGTGTAAAGTTCAACACATGCTTACATTTTTGCATGATCAAAGGCTCAATTGCTCTGTTCTTCAGTTTACTGTAGTTATTCCTACCTCACAGTGACATCCTCAGCCAAGAGATAGACTTTATATGAAACTAGTTAATAGAAAAAAAAGAAACCCCCAGTTTTCTAGTAATTAACTTCAAGTGGTATGAAATCACAGTTCAAAGCATCATTGCTGCTAATAGCATTACTTCCACACAGGAGGAAACCACTACCTAAGAAAATCAGAACATATAAATGAAGTGTAACAATTGTGTCAAATTCAGAAACAACAAAAAAAAAAACCCACACCAAATTTCCTGCTAACTTCTACTTTAGCAATTATTTATGTACTCTTTGTCAGAACAGATAAAAGCTGAAGGCAGGCATGTGAATTGAGTATGGAACTACTAAAGAAAAATCTGTAAGAAAAGCAAAGCAATAGCAGAAAGCATCAGTTCTCACACATGTATAAGTCCATGATGCAGACAGGCAGCTTTTACACAGGATATCATTTTCTGCTCTTCCTCTCTTACAAATAATAAAAATACTGGGGGGTTTTTGGTAACAGAAAAATGCAGTAAAGCAGATGCTGACTGGATATACAAGTAGGCTTAATTCATGATGTTTGGTGATGTGTTTCCATTTCAATAAAATAATTTTTATTTCTTTTTAAAATAAAAGCCATGAAGGAGCATATCTGACCAGTTCATGCCTTTAACAGAACTTCTGTAGAAGAATTAGATAATATAATTGTCTATCTGATCAAAGGAGGCTGCCATTAGGCCCAGGAAGAGCAACCAGGCACCTCACTCTTCCCCATCCCAGGGCCTGCCAGACATCCTGCTTTTTCAGAAGTCTGTCCAAAGGGCTTTGAAACATAATGAAAACAGGCCCTAGGAGGACTCCTCCATACGCTTCCCACAAAATATTTGATTTTGTCTTCGTTTGGCTGCTTCTAGATGAAATGAAGAAAGAAGCAGTTACAAATTTGGATGGAAAAAGGCACAAATCAAATCCAATTTGGGCACATCTCCACATGCCCACATGCTACATCCTCCTTGAAGCTATACCACATACACCCAAGGAGCATTATACTTTCTTTTTTTTTTTATTCTGCATTGCTTCTTCTGACACTGGCATCAACAAAGTAACTATGACTAACTGGTTTTAATGGTTTCCATGCCTAATTGCCATTATCTGGCAGTTCCCCCAGCAGTGGCAGTAGGATATCATTCAGGATACCTAAGAAGTGATGGCTGCAGTTACAGCTCTACCTCCACCAAGACCCAGCACCAGAAACAGGTCCCCACTTGTACCTCTGCACACTTTGGCTAAGGAAAGGCAAACAATCTAAAAATCAAATTTTTGCAAATATACAGCTATTAATGATTTCTCCTCACTGGAAACCTCATACCAAGTTGTAGGTTAACTAGTTCTTTCAAACAACGTGTGACAGGGTAAAAAGAAAAGCAGTATTTAGTTTATCTAGGAGACAAATATGACAAAAATAAGCCAGTGTTAATGCTATGAAAGCTAAGATTTATCTTTACTAATCCCTCTCAGTGAAAACAATAAGACAGAATTAAATATGACAAATTTAAGACAAGGAAGTGTATTTTGGGAAGGCATGAAAAGGGGATACAGGGAGGCATACAAGAAAAGCTGCTGCTGCCTCACCTAGAGAGCTGCAATTTCTTTCTATCAGTTCTATTTAAATAACTTGCTCATGTAGACAAGCATCAGGATTATTATTTTCAGTGGATATTACCTGAGTGTGCACAAGAAACACAAGTTCAGGCATTTAAACTTCTAGGCTGATTTACACTTCGAAGGCAGAAGTAGCAGTTGTCTAAAGTGTCTCTGGTGACAGGTAGCAAGCAAGTTAATTTAGTTTAGATCATCAAGGCATAAAAAGTCCTCATCACAGTTATATAAAGACAAAGTTATTCCTAGAAATGGAATTAAGCATTTCTAAGACATGCTGTTCCACTGCAGTAGAAAAGAAACCACCACATAAAGAGTGCTGCTGGATGAGAAAAAGGGTAAGAAAACTGCACCAAAAGTGAATTTCATACTGAAGTGAGGAGTTGATTGGTATTTTTGACAGCAACAAAAAAAAAGGGGGGGGCTAGACTTAATTCAGTAGCTATTTTATAACATAAATTTTATTAAATTGGTATTATATTTTGTAATTGTGTATTATAGCATCCTTTTAGACAAAATGTCAAGCATTAAGCTAGATAAAAAATCGTTAGGTGGGTATACAACTGGCTGAGTGATAGAGCCCAAAGAGTTGTGGTAAATGGAGTTACTTTGGGCTGGAGGCAGGTGATGAGAGGGGTACCACAGGGATCCATCTTAGGGCCAGTACTGTTCAACATCTTTATAAATGGCTTGGATCTAGGAATTGAAGGATTAGTAAATAAATTCACAGATGACACTAATTTAGGGGGTGCTGTAGACTCCATGGGAGGATATGAGGTTCTGCAGAGAGATTTGGATAGATTGGAGGTCTGGGCAGTCACAAATCAAATGAAATTTAACAAGAGCAAGTGCTGGGTTTTGCACTTGGGGAGGGATAACCCAAAAACCATCTACATAGTGGGGAATGTCAGTCTGGAATGCAGCACAGCTGAGAGGGATCTGGGAGTATTAATAGATAGTAAGATGAAGATGAGTCAGCAGTGTGCTTTAGCAGCTAAGAGAGCCAACAGAATCCTGGGGTGCATCAGGCACTCCATCACTAGCCAAGCAAGAGAAGTGATAATCCCACTTTACTCAGCACTGGTGCGGCCTCACCTGGAATATTGTGTGCAGTTCTGGGCTCCACAATACAAGAAGGACATAAAGTTGTTGGAGAGCATCCAGAGGAGGGCCACAAAGATGGATAAGGGCTTGGAGGGGAAGTCTTAGGAGGAAAGGCTGAGATCACTCAGCCTGTTCAGTCTGGAGAAGAGAAGACTGAGGGGGGATCTCATTGCAGTTTATAACCTCCTCACCAGAGAGGGAGGAGTGGGGAATGAACTTTTCTCTTTGGTGAACAGTGACAGGACACAGGGGAATGGTATGAAGCTGTCCCAGGGGAGGTTCAGGCTGGATGTTAAGAAAAAGTTTTTTACCCAGAGAGTGGTAGAGCATTGGAACAGGCTCCCCAGGAAGGTGGAGGATTTGTGGAGTTCAAGAGACACTTAAGACAAGGCCCTTAGTCACCTCATGTGATCTTGGGGTTGTCCTGTGCCTAGATGGGAGTTGGACTTGAAGATCCTTGTGGGTCCCTTCCCACTCAGGTTGTTCTATGATCCTATGAAAATGTGTCCCATATTAAGCAGCAAATAGCTTTTAAGCAATCATTTTGTTTTCTCTAGCAAGACAAATTTTCAACACCAACTGCAAGTCCCAAAGTGTTCTCTCACTCAAATGCTTTCAAGGGTTTTGTTCTCCCATTTCACTCAAAATACGCAAACTTGGATGCCTACAACTGTTCATAAACCTGAATTATGGCATCTAAACTCATTCATGAAAAGCTAAGCACTCAAACAGTCTGAAGATAGGAGTCTAAGCAAAGGCAACTACTCCTTTGACCAGAGCCAGTAAGTATTTACTCCAAGGCTCAAACCCCCAGAGGCTGAGACTGGGAATCTCTGAAATTCAAGTCACAATTCTTGCATTTTTCAGGTGACAAGTCACTGCTCTCCTTTTCCCCAGCCTAGCCTGCAGCTCTGTGACTTCCCATGAAGTTGGTGAGGTTTCTTTGACAAACCAAAACCAAGTGACAAGCTCATGTGCCATGTATAAGAGGATGCTCTTGCAATGCTCACAGCCTCACTTTTCATCTTCTAAGACAGAAATTCATGTGATCTTTTAACAACTATTTATTTCACACCAAACCAGCTATCTCCCTAAAGCCTACCAATACAGCCTGCAGGCATATTTCTTAAATAAAAGTACTGAATCCTTGTATACTTATGATTTACATAGCAAAGGGATGAATCGACTATCACAGAAGTAGTAGTGCTGTGCAACTGCTCACCTCCTGCAGAATAAATAACAAAATCCCTGTGTTTTGGGTTTGGGTGGGACTCTACACCAAATGCATTTCTTCATTTCACATTTGTGAAGCATTTTCTTACAAAACTGTGACAAGAACAACTGCTCTTCAAGCTATTCAAAGTATCAGCTATGTTTGTGCAATTTGTATTTTACACATGTAAACCACAGCACCTCTTTACTTGCAGAGGTTATTTCTGCTTAAATGTTAATGAGATTGAACACTACTAATTCAACTAAATTCAATGAGCAGAACAATTATTTTCTTGGAATATTTCGGGTAATTGCTGTAAATGTAAGTATTTCTACTTACAGAGATACTTCAGTTGTAACTAATCTATCAAACTATGGGATTTTCAGTAGCACCTTCACTAAATGATATATCCAATTTTTCTTTCTTTTTTAGAGAAAGAGATGTTACATCAGGACTGAATTTGAAAGCATTAAATCAGTCTGTTGCCCTGGCTGTGTTTAAGTGTTTAGGGAAAACAAAGGAGTTCTATTTGAAAATAGGGAATGAATTCCCCTTGAAAATAAGATATGAATTCTGCACATTTGTTTAGAATACAAGAGTAATTTTACCTAAAGTAGCAGACACTAGAAACATGAAAGCAGCAGACCAAAGTCCACCAGGAAAGTTCCTGTTCTCAATATGTAAGGGTGAAATTAGCTTTTTCGCACTAATAACTCACAATTAAAGCTTTCCAAAAAACTACTACAGGACATCTAGTGAGGACCTCTGATGAAGGCTATCAACATATGACATGGTTATCTCCTGTGATCTAAAAAAATCCTTATCTGCTGCACAGCAGAACATAAGCTAAATATCAGTTGGCTTAAAATACTGTAAGGAAAGGCTGTTTTCCAGAAAGACACACGGCTGAAGTGCTGCTGCTGCTAATAAAGAGTGCTCAGCTCTTTCATTACAGGAGCTGTATTGTAAAAATTACACAGGGGCTGCTTCTGTCATCTTCCCTCAAGCAAAGAGCTGGCCCCACTCACAAGTGAGCTCTATGGACTGGGCACATATGGAATATTCTTATATAACAATGAAAATTCTTATATAATATTGAATATTCTTATATAACATAACACATGATCAATTTACATGTTCCAAGCATGATGCAGCTTTACATTTACTCCCTACAGGAAGTTGCCAGCACTGTCCCATGTAAGCAATGGTGCATTGTAATCTCCTAAAGGGTGCCATGACAACTAATGTAATTATACTGCAATAGTATTAGCTATATTTATATTGGGGATAGTCTTACCACAGTTCTTAAAGACTTGTTCTGCTGCTCAGGAATTAACTGTATCTCCTCAGCCCTGTAACAGCATAATTAGTCATCTTGACATGTTGTCTTCCACAGTGACTAACAAACTCCTCCTACTCTTATAATTCAGGGGAGATAGCTGGGATTTAAATTATATGGTTCAGGTAATACATACTCACATCATCTCATTTTTTCCTAATATCTTATTTTAATTCACTGAATTGTTATGTGTTTCCTCTCACCCCCAAGTGGAAATTTGGGGTGGTGGTTGTTTGGTTTTTTTTTGCTAAGTACATATCAAACCTGATAACTCAAGAAACTTCCATAGTAAAACTTCATGTTTAAATCTTCCAGTTAAGTTTCACTCCTATCCCCTCAAAAAATTCCGCTAATACAAGCACATCAAAGCTCTGCACAGATTTATCATGGTTTTTGNAGCTAATATAAGGTCACCCTCCAACTCACTTATCACCAAGCCTTTGGCACAACAAAGCTCTGCACAGATTTATCATGGTTTTTGCCATATTTTCACTAGTTTTATCAAGTTTACAGGCACATGCACTGAAACACAGACTTCTGTAGTGACAGAATGGATAAACTATAAGGATGTGATGTCACATGAATGTTATAAAACAGCACAAGTTAACCGAAAATGCATCCACTGTGTGCCAACTTGCAATTATTTAAATTTTGAATTATTTTGTTTACATTGTTATTTAAACCATAGAGTTCTTACAACTGTAGTTTTAGGAAGCACAGCACCAGCTGTAACAGGATGCTGAAGAAAGTCAATTCTAGTCAAGTATTTCCCTTGACTGAAGTGCAAAATGCATGATCTGAACATCTATGAACTAATTAGCCAAGCAGGTATCCAGGAGCTGTGGCAGCTTCTCACTCTGCAGGTTACCTAACAGCTGCTCCTTCACTACTCTTAATGCCCATCATCCCAGAAGCATGTCAGAAGCCACCAAGTCACATTTGGCCAACAGAATATGAAGATATTTCTAGGGATGTTCTTACTGTTTATTATTAGTACTGAAGTGGAAGTTAGCACTTCAATATTTTGAACAACTGCCCTTTTTGTGTTGAACACACTGGAGGTATGATGATGGCACAGAAATCCTTTTGGACTAAACACCCTCTTCAAAACATCTTCTAGGTACATTAAAAAGTGAATGGGTATAAACAACTCTAGGAGCTCAGAGCTGCAGTGATCTTTGCAATTCATAAAGAGTAACACTTGGACTAGTTTGCATGGGAATACAAGCAACTAATTATCATCTTCTGCTTAATGGCACGGAGAGTGTGCTCCACAGGTTTCACCACTGCTTTCTGCCTAATGTATTGCCTCTTCAAGTCTTCCCATACAGCAACTTGCTGATACACTTTGAAGTAGGTTTAGCATTACCAAACTGCTTTATATTCAAAGAGAACACACTGCAACTACTGATAGATGTTGCTAAGAAAGAAGGAGCAGTCACAAAACTGTATGTGACTTGCAAGTAGTAATTTCCTAAGACATATTAACTTGTTTCTTAGCACAGAAGTAGTTTTTTTGACAAAAATACTGATGCTTTACAAAAACCATGTGCAAGACAGCATGCTGTCATGGAAGCTACTCAATTTTGCAATATTATTTGCACCTCTACCTTAATAATGACCAGTTTAAAACCAAAATTAACTTAGTTTATCAGTTTTAAACTTTTGGCATAGATAGCATTAAAAAGGAGGTCTTTTGGGGGAGGGTGAGGGAATGCTGGAGGGCAAAGACCTGCCTGGTATTCCCCCCCCCACCCCCCCAAGAAAATGTTGTAGTATTAAACTACATAGAACACACTGTAGTTAATAAGTATTTCCAGCTGGCAGTAAGCTTTGAGGTGCATTAGCCATAAGCTCTGGAGGATCTCAGTCCTACCTTTGGTTCATAAAACGCTTACGCTGCTTCTTTTCACTAAAGAAAAGTTTTAGCCATTCCAAAGAAACATCAGAATCCTGTTAAAATGATCAAGGCTGGGTTCAGTGACATTCTGGGCAATACTTCTGGGGTTTTGCCATTTTACTTCAAAGCAGAACTTGGCCTGTTAAGCCTAACTCGGTATTCTCCACCCAGAAGTCTAAATATTACTTTCATTTTTTGATGCAATTGGTATGATTGGTAAGAAGCAGTTTCAATATTACAAATAATGAGGCAGCACAAATTCTAGAAAACGAAAACTAGCAGCCTCTTCAAACACTAGTCATAATGTTTTATTATTAACTATTTCCTCAATAAATGACTCTTTTAATGTAAATTCAGATACATCAGGCTGCTAAACAGAACATCAATTCAAAGACTGAAGGTGTATATTATACATTGTTTACAGCTTTTTCTCCCTTCCTACCTCAGCACAGGCTGTCCAGGGCAGTGGTGGAGTCACCATCCCTTGAGGGATATAAAAGACATGTAGATGTGGTGCTGAGGGACATGGTTTAGTGGTGACCTTCCAGCGTTGGGTTTACAGTTGGACATGATGATCTTAAAGGTCTCTTCCAACAAAGAATTCTATGATACTATCCTTGATACCTTAATGAACTTTTTCTATTTGTTCTTCATGTAACATGAAGTCTAGAAATAAAACATCCTCTTACTTCACAGACTGATAGTCTTTGGTACACTACTTACATGGAGATGCATAGCTGTTTGTATTGTATGGCTAGGCTTCACGAACGAAGATCCAGGGAGGGCTCCACCCACACTCTTCATCAACGCTTTTTCCAAGCGCACTGATAAAAAGAGGATAGCGGATAGCACCCTCAAGCCTGCACAAGGGATTGGTTTTTTTAGGTGAGACACAGCATGCGCAGAGCTGGACCCACCCTTTAGTCCTAAGGTTCATCTGCCAGGGCCAAGCAAGCTTGGATGCTGGCAGCCAACTCCTTAGGACGGAGGTTTTATTAGAGTGTCCTTCTCTTAGCTGGAAGGCCTTACAGGGCTAAAGGAGCTCCATCTGCCCGGGTTTGGAATCAGAGTTGTCCCTCTCCTAGGATGACTGCCAGAAGGCTAATGAGCACATCCTACCCATCCAAGGATTCTAGGAACATGGGTATCACTCCCCACACTTTCCCGTGGGCAATGAGTTTAATGCTCCCTCTGCTGTGGGCACAGTTATCGCACCAGGGGCCACAGAAGACCCCAAGTGATTTTCAGACTGTGCCTGATAGCTGTTTATAAGTACGGAAGAAACCCAGTGATTTGGACTTTCTCCTATTCCCAAAACATCTAGGGCTTCAGATTTCTACCAAGGTATCAAAGACCTAATAATACAGGGTCCTTACAAAGAACCCAAAATGGATGTCTCCATTTGAAGTAAAGCAGAGCTGAACATGAAACAATGGAAGTAGTATGCATCATTAAAACCTACTGGCAGTGACAATGTAGGGTCCTTTCAAACACCACAAGAAAGTTGTCAGTGTAGAGAGCACCTTAATCTAGCTAGCAGAGATAAAACACTGAAGTCAGAAGAACGCTTTGAAAACCAAGATAAACATTTTCCAAGAATGCACACTACATAATTACATTGCTGCTCTATGCAAATCTGGTGTCACTGCATCAGCACTGCTGCTGGGACCTGCAATACCTAGACCAACTCAGTATAGGTATGTTTAGCATATCTTTAAAACAACACACCTACTGTTTAGTGTCTGAAGACCAAACCTTTGATTTGCTGAAATGTGAATATAAAAAAAAGCAGAAATCCTTACAAAGAAATGATAACAGCTAGCTGCTTTGATACCTAGGTAACATGACTAAGCCCAAGCAATTCAAAAGAAACAAACTAATTCTGTTTAAATTTATGAGCTTTTCTTGTGGTCTTTAAGTTATCTGCAAGGCTCTTTCATCCAGTTTTTGTAAGGAAGTGTAAGTAGCCATTCTGAATTGAGTATTACAACTTTAGGATGAGTGACACTTGATTGACAAAGTAAAAGGATGTCAGTCTCCTTTGTTTTCCTTTTCAAGGAAGGAACACAAAAACACTTTTCTCCCTCCACACTGTTCTATTCAAAAAAAGATATCTGAAGATTGTAGTTTGGGCCCATGGTCTTGGACTCTACTCTCCCTCCACAATGACTAAATATATAAAAATAGTTAATCTGATAGTTTAGGTAAAAATTATTCAACTGTCTGGACAATGCAAGCAGAACATGAAGTCCTATGTTACTAAATTTAGGTCATATTCCTGCATACAGGATTGTCTGCCAGATTTGGTCCAAGTCACCTGTACTCTATATTCTTACAATGCCTTAAACTAAATAACATATGGTTCTTTTCTGCAGCAATTCAAGTTCAAGACACCCAAAGATGCAGGCATTCACTCAATTTTTTTTTTCCTTTTCTAAAATTTATGTTTGAATCCCAGCAATTCATTTTATGCCATAGAACATTTTATGGTTTCAACTTGTATGGAGAACCCAGCAGCCTTCAGAGATCAAAGGACTATTGCTACTGTCAAAACCATGAGCTTCACAATGATAACTTAATTTTCAGTAGTTTCACAAGAGATACAGAAATACATAAGTCTTTTAGCTGCCAATAACCTTACAGAATAAAAAAAATGCAACACCAACCAGTACATTTCTGCTGACCACAGACCACATAATAGCCTGTCAAATGTTTTTAGAATGGTGCAGTCTCTTATGAATTTAAGACAATGATTAAATTGCCAAAAAAAATGATGAAATGACACAAAGTGAAGTTTTTCTGCATAGTATTTAAAAAACAAAACCAAAACACCTTTAAGTTCTTCCAGTATAGAAGATAAAAGCATATGTTTAAGTCATTATTTCCTCTGTAGGCTTCCCTCCTAGGTGCAGGGAAGGGTTTTGGTTTCTACTCTAAGCAAGGATGAACCAGTTGACTTCTCAGCAAGTTTATTCAATGCTTCAAAGCCATCACACTGCAAATCCAAGTTTTATGTGAAAACTTCTACACTCCAGAGTCAAGAGTTCCACATAGGCTTTGTATGTTCGACCTCAAGAACAACACTACTTCAGTTCCTGACTTAAAGTTATACTGATAGGTTCATTTAGTTATTTGAATAAAAACACAGGGACTGGAAAAGCTACCTAGTGAATCCTCTGATTTCATTAAAATCTGGGTATTTGCTGTAAACAAGGAAAATACTGTTTTAAGTTGTAAGCTTTCATTTTCAGCTGCTTCATGAAAGAAAGAGCAAAACGAGCCTCTCCCTGAACTCAGAGAAAATACTGTTTCCTACAGATCTACACCCCTATCTGTTACACTGTCTTTAAGCCAATAAAAGTTAAATAACCCTTAAGTAAAGAGATCTTTATGTGTGTATATATATAAAGTCTATATTTGAAATACTTTGTGCCCCTTCTAAGCAAGATGTTTAAATTGCTTGTACCTATGCCCCATACACATCTAAGACATGTTAGATTTGTCCTGCTATATGAATATATTATTCATGAAAAATGAAAAAATAAAAACCCCACAAACAAGATAGAAAATTGGTACTCTAAGATTTACTTCTGCAAAAGCTATTCTGGCTACACCAAGCATGTTGGCTCAGAAGAACTGGCAGCACACTTGCAGGATCAAGCCAGCACCTATGCAGCTGTTGTTTCCTAGCAAACATCTTAGTAACTACCCCAGGTTTGTCTCATTAAAAAGAGAACATACTGCTACAAAGTATGCTGAAACAGTGAGTTAATAAGATTACATACTGGAAATCACCAAAAATAATTATTAGCTGTTTACCAGAATCCTGTGAAATTTCCAGTTGATAATATTCAAATTCAAGTTGTCACGAAAAAAAACCAACACAGAAAAAGAATCTATCAGCTTATGTATAAACACAAGTACATACAAAGCACCAATTCATGGTCTGCAATTGCCTCTTCTCCTGCATGGGAAAAGCCCATGCTACACCTCTGACAAAACACTGCCAGCTTCCCCCACACCTCAGCCACTTCCAGACCAAAGTGCAGCATGACATTTGCTTTGCTTGGTTTCGATCCACACTTTGCAAGCCTGTGGTAAAAGTCTTGTTTAAAGATGATGTGAATTACAGGTATGCAGATGGAAGTGCTAGAAAGGGTTCTAGTTTCAGTCTCTGAAGTACCTTCATGGCAGCAACAAGATGATTCAAAACTGCACCCACTGCTGCTACCATCTGAAGGCAGGATATCCTTTTGCTTTGCACTAAGACATATCCCTCAGATTTTAAAGCATTACACTTTCAGAATTCAGCAAAAAAGACCAAGCTTCTAGCAATAACACTCTAAAACAGCAAAGGAAAGCTCTGGAATTTTTCCTGGGTTTAAATTAAGCTTTATCATTTTTAAGACTCTACAGATTCTCACAGAACATTAAAGGTTGGAAAGGACCTCTGGAGATCATCTAGTCCAACCCACCTGCAAAAGGAGGATAACCTAGGGCAGGTTGCACAGGATGGTGTCCAGTTGGGTTTTGAAAATCTCCAGAGATGGAGAATCAACCACCTCCCTGAGCAGCCTGGGCCAGTGCTCCACCACTCTCAAAGCAAAGAAGTTCCTCCTGTGCGATAGGGTTTTCCCCATTACCTCTAGTCCTGGACCCATGCTCCTAATATCCACCCTTTAAGTATTTATGAGTATTCTCTGGGCAACTTGTGCCAATGTTTGAATACTCAGTCAAAACCTTCTTTTGGTGTTTAAATGGAATTTCCTGTTATTTAAGTTTGTGCCCCTAGGCCTATTCATCTCCAGGCTAAACTGTCCCAGCTCTCTCAGTCTCTCCTCATATCATGCCCATACTCTCAAAATGGGGATTTCCAACCTAAGTTTTCTGTACCAACCACAGTTTTACTGAATTTTGATTCAGTATTGATTTCAGCCTGAACTACATGACTAACTGGATATACTTCTCCAGTATTCTCTGCATCATCTGAAAAATAAAGCAGCAAAAATTAGATGACCAAGAAAACTGCTGATTAAGTGTAAGTGGGCCACAACCACACTGAAGACCCACTAGACAGAGGTTTGTCTCATCCTATTAACAGTAACACTTTAAGCAACAGGACATTTTTAATCTTTTCTGTGTCTCAGCTATATAAAAAACCCAAGTTTTTCTAGCAAAATATTGTGTTGCAATGATTTAATGCTTTAAAAGAAATTAGTTTAATATAGCAATATAGGCCAGACACAAAATCCTATTAAAATACATCAGCTTTGTCTCACAAAGCCTTCTATCAAAAACCCATAGTCCCCAGCATTTTTTTTTAGGTTTTTTTTAGCCTTTAAGCCTTTACTGACAGAATTCCAAGTTAACCTTTATTTTGTCACAGGCTAAATCCACGACAACATCCTTTTTGCCATCTTAAATATAAAAACTTTTTGGAAGTCTTCCAGTACTTTGAAATAAACACATTTACAAGGTATCTAACAGTTAACATGAGTGGTTCTAGAGGCTCCTGAGACTTTTCTCAAGTCCTTAGGATGTGATCTCCAGATCTGTTTATATATCTTTTTTTATTGAATCATTTTCTGAAATGACTCCTTCAACAGCTTTCTCAAAGTGAGTGTGAAATTTATACTCCAAACAAAAAAAATGATATGGGAAAGGAAAACACTACAATAGAAGTGTGCAAAAAGCAAAATTACATTAAAAAGACAAAAAATACATTCAATCAGTACAAGTTTATACTTCTCTACATCAAGGAGAAAGAGCTGACTTTTTATGAGACACACTGAAAATGACCATTTCACCCTGTAAGATGGTTGCCTTGAAGCCACTGGACTAGCTGCATTACAGATCAGAAGACTCACATTAGAGTTGGAATGGACCTTTAGAAGTCATCTAGTCCAACACCCCCACACACACACAGTCAGCAGGGATACCTATCACTAGATCAAGTTGCTCAAAACCCTGTCCAACCTGACCTGGAATGGGGCATCTACCACCTCTCTGGGCAATCTGGGCCAGTGTCTCACCAACCTCATTATGAGAAATTTCTTCCTTCTCTCTAGTTTAAATATCTGCTCCTTTAGTTTAAAACTATCACCCCTTGTCCTGTCACAACAGGCCCTGCTGAAAGTCTGTCCTCATCTTTCTCATAGGCCCTTTAAGTACTGTAAGGCTGCAAGAAGGTCTCACTGGAGACTTCTCATCTCCAGGCTGAACAGCCCCAACTCTCTCAACCTTTCCTCACCCTCTGATCCTTTTTTGCAGCCCTCCTCCGGATCCACTCCAACAATTCTCAGGATCCCTTCCTCATCACACTTCTACAAGTGTAGTATGGATCTATGAAACAAAGAAAACAGAATAGAGGAAGAAAAAAGGATGAAAAGATGTTTCCATTCCCAAAGCAGCACAGTGGTCCCAGTACTACAGAGGCACAGGTGGCCCATTCTCACAGATCTCCTACTAACCTTCACCTGTTCTGTCACCCACACTTTAGTTTTTCCATGCTGAACCTCAATTCTGAAGCCTACAGAAGTCCTAATCCCCTAAGCAGGCTGTTCTCAAAGAAACACTGCTCAACCCAAGGTTTTTAAGAACATAAGCATTTTAATAAGTTACCAGGGAAGTAGTCAAACAGCACTTTTCTCTAATAGCTAAGTATACACTGCAGCTCTTCAGTTAGGCAATTAGTTTAATTACATTAAACCTCTGAACTTTTATCATTTTTACAACATGTAAAAACTTTTATATACCTCATCTCATGATTTTAGGAATTACAATTGAACAGAACACTACTGTCATCTTCTAGTTATATTTTCGCTAGTTTTTCCTGTCAAAAAATTTAAGTGATGAACTCCAAATTTGAAGATAACTAATTATGTGTTCCATTTGGGGAACAACGAGTTCAATATCCTAGTATCAATTAAAGAAAACTCACACTCCTAGTTTAAAGATTAAAAACTAAAATGCAGCCAAAATAAGTTTCTTCCTCCTATATGTCAGATCACAGAAGCATCCAATACACCAGGATAAGTTTGCCAGAAAACCTCAAGACTTTCAAAAAGATATTATTTCCCATATGTGGCTTAGCTCTGAAACTGACCCAGAAGTGACATCTGAGCTTAGGATACTAAGCCTTTTTGCCAATGAATTTCTTGTAAAGTCAACAATTCTAATTTATTCTGATCCTTTGTGTCACCATATTAGTAGTTCCTTTTTCAGCAATCCCAGAGCAGCAACAAATAATGCCATAGAAGAGGACTGATATAATTACAGACTGAAAAAGATAGGCCAGCACCCTTACAACTCAAAACTACCCTCTGTGGCTCCTTCATACCCCAGATGTTGCTAATAAAACTGTTTGAATCATACCTATGAGACAGTTTTACTGATATTGTATCAGGTCCCTAGGTTCTTGGTATGAGCTATGATGGCACCAGCACTATAACTATGCAAATTTGGTGATCCAGGATCCCACTGGACACAATATTACATAGGTAATTCACAGGATGAAACTGTGCATTAACAATAATTCCTGGGTTCTATAAATGAAACCACTCTGTTTATTGAAAAAGCTTGCCACACTACAGTGAAATCAAATTTAAAAAGCAATAAAGAGCAACTGATGTGCTCACAGTAAAGATGGCAATGTTAGTGGTTTTCTCCAAACAATGTAAATTTGGCTTTGTGTTCATCTGACAATGCTTTATGGAAACTTTTAGCATTAACACTAAACAAATGCAGTTCCCTCCCCTGATAATATCAATTAATGATTTAACACAGGAACCTTCTGAGCCCTGTTTTTAGGGACAACCACGTGATTTTTCAGCAAGAATCCGAACTGCATTCACATGCAAGTGTGAGTCTCAGTTTCAACTACTAATAAAAGAATATATGATAAATGAGAATGATAAAAACCAAGGAGAGGGGGAAAAAAAAAAAATCAGTAAAAAACCAGCAGTGTGGGGATATCAAAACTGAAGAGCATCTTGGAAACATCTTCTAGTCAGAAAATACCTGTGCTCCAACTCTGCATCTGACTTCAGATGATGCTTCTTCCCAACTCACATCACGTGCATGAAGGTCTCTTATTTCCTGCAGAAGAGTGTGCTCAGTGTTTTATACACATACCTGCAAAAAAGCAGGGCTGAAAGATCTTAGAAATCAGTGGTGCAAGAAGAGAGAGCAGAAGTGCAATCAAATCTGACAGTACAGGCAGCTTGATACACATTCCTCTTTTCTGTGCTTCCACTGATTTCTCCCCTCTGCTATTAATTTATTGGTTTGCTGCAGGTGGGGAATACTGAGGCTTGTAAAAAGAAGTCTATTTTTAAATGAAATGTGAAAAAAAGTACACAAGCTAGCATGAGAAAGTAAATCTGGTAAAGAGCTCAACTTACAAGATAAAAGTACACTGTTTCACCAAGGTGCTGTGAAATTAATAAACCAGATAATTTTATAAAGTAAATTGTACAGTAAATGTCTGCGGTAAATTGTCTAACACATAGAGGAGGAAAAAACCCACATTATTCCCTTGAAATGCTTATAATGCCTTTGACTACAGATAGAAAATGTTAAATGATACACACCACAACTAGCTAAGAAGTCTCACACTGAGAAGCACTGACTTTAACTAAACGATGCAAGGTTTTACTCGATGGAAGAGAACCAGAGCCGTAACCAGGCACTCTGGAAGCAAGATGCTGCTGCTGAGGAACATGGTTTAGTGATGGACTTATCACTGCTAAGATGATCTTAAAGGTCTCTTCTAACCAAAATGATTCTATGATGAATTGACTGCTGTGAGTAAAACTTCTGTGCTTCCTCTAAGGAGGTGGCTTAACCAACAACTTTTCCTGCACATCATCCCCTGCACCATACAAAAACTGTAATAGTTTCGTTCTCTACTTAAAAATATATAGCATTTTAGGTGACATCTTACAAGCAGAAAGTTCACACTCCATCCCATGAACATTCTGCCCTCTGGTATTGCTGCTACATTTCATCATCATACAATATAGATAATTCTGTATCTATTTTCCAAGTTTGAAAAAAAACAAACCCCTCCTCCCCAAATATGGCCCAAAGCTGTAACGAAGCAACTTATTTTTAGCAAAAGCACTTATGCAGATACTTAATTTTAATTAATAGTCTCATTGCCTTCAACATTTGCACAGCAAGACAACTCCACGCTTCAATTAAAGCAGGCACATAAATGCTTTGCTGATTCATGGCCAAAAGCATGACAGGAACATCATTATATAAAATTCTCATAAAACTCAAAAGAAAAATAAAGTAACAGCAACTTCACCCTTAAACAGCGCTTTAGAAACCCTGTAAAACTCACAGCTTGAGCAGAACTTACAGGTTGCTGAATATATGAATGCTAGGACTGAGATACATTGCATGAAATTGTTTCAGAGTTTGCAAAAGGACTTTGGGGAAATAACTACAGGAGCTCCAGATCTCCAGCCTTAGCATCTACAAATTGTCCAGATTAAGTTTTCAGGAGATGAGGATTCTTTACATAAAGAGTGGAGGCAGTTGCACCTTTGCTTCTGATGACTTGCTCCCTTTTTCCATTGTTCACAGAACAGACAAGTGGATTTCTTGCAACAAGATTAATTACACCCAGCTCAGCTCCACCACAGATCATAGTGAACATCTCCAGGAGACATTCACTTCCAAGGAACAATTAATAAGTTGCAACACTGCCTTTCATAATGTACCTATAAAAAAACCTAATTTTGAAATATGGCACAAGAAACATTACTTAAGTCATTTTCATTAACTAAATATAACAATCCTTTAACATTTAGACAATTCTTAACGGTAAACAGTAATATATTTTGTTGGAATATGCTCTGGTCCTATTTATAAGTAAAATTGTGGTACTTGGTGGCAACTCACTACTACAAACTGGTAACTGTAGATGTTTAGACATTAATAAACCTTCCAAAACAGGCAAGTAATACTTAAAAGGTAACCCACACCTTTATTAAGGTATCCATAAAATTACACCTGATAGCAAAACCAAGCTGAATATCTAAATTTGAAAGTAGTAGCCACCAACAGTTTAACTGCTTAAGGAAATGCTAAAAATCAAGTGTCCCCCCAAGTAATCTCCTCCTTTCTCTTTCACCCTGACAACCAACAAGGTGCTGTGCAATGAATCTGGCTGTTGGGCAATGGGGTGGGCAGAAGCTACAGGAGTTTGCTGCTAGTTGGGATGTTCACCTCCTCACCATGCTCCTTTGGGTGCGAGTCTCCAAACAGCCCCAGAACCACCACCTCCACACAATATATGCTTCATGAAACCACTGAGCTAAAGACTATTCCACCTGCAAAACCTGCAGAAATAACATTAAAAAAATGAGGCTTAGCATCACAAAACTGTGCTACGATACAAGTAGCAAAAAGAGACCAAGTCACCTCTTCATCACCTAGAACTGGATACAGAAATACAGGTGAAAAATGAAGATCTGAGCCATTTTCCACAGGACTAATTCAGACCCAGGGCAGTTGATCAGCTCCATGTAGCATATGCAAGCTGAAACAAAGCCAGGCCAAACCTGACCTGGCTCTGTACAGCACTAGCTTCTGTGTTTCTCCAACTGTTTCACACCTAATTTAGAGTACATTATCCATCCACATGTCACCGAGATCTAACCTGAGAAGTGACTAGAATCAAAATCAGTTAATTGATTAATGCCTAAGTGAAGTGCAGAAAGCAAACATGATACACTGAAGACTTTCTCAAAATGCATTATTTTTATTCCATCTCCATTAAGCAGCCCGAAACTTCTGAAGGATTAAATGAAAAAGCTATCATGAAATAGAGAAGAGAAATGCTGATTTTCAGTGAACATGCCAACACATGATGAAGTGCAGAGACCTTCTGGGTAGGAGAGAGTCAAGCTAGGTGTCAAGGGTTAGGGCTGGGCTGGCCACTAAACAAGTGATAGACACTCTCTATTAACCCCTCTGCCTTCCCAAAGGAAAAGAGAAAGGGAATAAGGGAGAGACTCATAGATTGGAGAACTAAAATTACTTTAATGAAAAAAGTAACAACAAAAAGAAAAATATATCCAAGTATATCCAAAATCAATACTGAACCCAATCCCAGATGGCAATGATACCACCTTCACTATTTATACTGTGGCAAGCACTGGGGAACTCCCAGTCTGGACTCAGCAGCAGATGGGAACCAAATTCAGGAGGTGAATCAAAGTAGAATGGACAGAGTCCTCCTCAGACATTGACCACTGAAGAATAGGCTTGACCCTCATGATCCCTCAGCTTTATCCTGAATGTGAGATGTAGATGGGATGAAATCCCTTGCTGGTCAGTTGAGGGTCACCTGCCTTGTCCCCTCCTCCCTGTAGGGGCCACATCTTACTGCACCCTCAATGTAGTACACAAGATTTAGCTGTGACCCTGGGCTGCACAACAATCCTCAGTAGTAACTCTAAACATCAAGCACTGTCACTTCTAGAAGCAGAACACTGTCTGTGAAAACACACTGTTAACCTCAGGAAGTTCAGTTACTTAGACTGAGATGAAAAGTAAAATCAATGATCAGAATTAGTCTAACTCAAACCAGGACATCAGGATGTTCAGAGAACTACAAGGACATAAACTTGCCCACTTGATCCAGAAGCTGAGTTTGATTTTTATAAGATAGCATATTGATAATTCCTCTCTGAATCAGACACACTAACACTCCTCAACTAACAATACAGAGTCATCATTCTCACAGAACTGATAGCTCATTTTTTCACACCAAGGTTTAGTAAAGAAAAATTTTGCCTAAACATCCAGAACAGAAAACATTCAAAGTTTATACCAATTCACTTAAAAGAGAATTGATGAATGTATGTATATACATAAGAATTATTTCCCCATATTTTACTTGTTAAGCAGGACACAATGTTTCATTTACAATGGTTGTTTTTCAGTCAGAAACTGAAGATGAGCCCAGTAAGAGAAGGAATAAACATGTTTCTAAATTTACATAGATCCTCTTTAAGAGGACTGGACAAGGCATGCCTTAAAGTTGCATTTACAAGCCAAAGCATCACATTCAGTATGTATTAGAAAACCTAAGTGGATACTGACCTCAGTAATACTACAAGGGTAAATTTTGCACAAGGAAGACATGCTCTTGAACAAATGTTTTCCAATTTATTAGGCTTACAGAAGCTTTTTTCTGCATCAAGAACAACACGTCACATTCCTTAACACTTCTTTTCTTGACCAAATATACTATGGACAACCTACAGTGGATGCCTCTCAGTGATCCTCTTTGAGGTACTCATCTACAGTTTTTTCCCCACTAACAGTGAAAATATGTGGACTTTTTTGCCCTCAAAAAATAACAGTCATATTTAGGATCAGCTTTCCTAAGCTCATGTGCCAAAAAACCACCCTAAGTGATCAGAGACTTTCAACACTAACTGAAGCTCTGATATTTTTATTGACTTCAAATCAAGCACAGATCCAGAGCCCACAGTAATGCAAAGGCAAGGAGAGCAGAAGATGACAAGCAGCAGGAGTGGCTCTGTAAGATGCATGAGAATCTGATAACAGAACTAGTGACTCCTCTAATAGAAAACATAAGTGGAAAGAAAAAACAGTAATTCCACACTTAGCAGACCTTCCTAAAACCACTCATGCATAAAAGGATGGTGAAATGAAATGAGATTTGACTGTACAAGTCAAAAAGCAGTTTTTCAGGTGGGATACTTCACTTCTGACCCTGAAAGACCTGCAGCCCCTCTCTCATGAGCAGGTAACACTAACATCATAACCAGGAGCAGAGCCACAATCCCATCAGATATCAACCTCACATACAATGTACATTCATATACCACAGTCAACACGTTCTCTCCACACACATGTACTCTTGGATCTTTCCACCCTTCAGGAGGTAAAAAGACCCTAACACTTGTTGAACTTCATGAGGTTCCTCTCCACCCAGTTCTCCATCCTGTCCAGGTCACCCGTTCAACAGAAAAGGACTGATCAGTTCTATGAGTCCTCGTGGCAAAAGAGCAATACTGACAGAGAAAAGAAATACATTATTTGTAGCAAGAAGAGGTGGGGTTCCAACCACCTTGGGTCAGATCAGTCACATCACATTATGCTACCTGATGCTACATTGCCAGACACTGTAAAAGCAACTGGGACCCAGGCTTGTAAATCCTGTAGTCTATAGAAGCCCCTGAAAATAACTAAAACAACAGGTCTTAAAAAGTTTACAAAGCACTTCCAAAAGTTACCAAACTATAGGATTTTTTTTTACTTTAATTCCTGAATTATCTGAGGATAATCAAATTTCTTCCCTTCAATCAAAATCCATTCAACTAAAATTCATGGCAAACAGCTCCAAGCTCTTTTTGCTTCGAGACTGTGTTAAGAATAAAATTGCTTCCTTTAAATAGTACATAATACCTGCCAGCTCTTAAATTAAAGGACAATATGAAGAGTTTCTAGAGGAAAAAAATCAGGAGGTAGGTGACACAAGCATCAAGTATTGTTAAAGAGTACAGAGAAAGATTTTGGCAAGAAAATACAGGAAGACTGCAGAGTTTGGAAAGCACATTAACATGGAAATAAGTGTCTTGGTATTCTGTTAGTACAAAGAAGTTGGTGAAGGATCTAGAGAACAAGACTTGTGAGGAGTAGCTGAGGGAACTGGGGTTGTTTAGCCTGGAAAAAAGAAAAGAGGCTCAAGGGAGACCTTCTCAGTCTCCACAACTCCCTGAAAGGAGGCTGTAGCAAGGCCAGGGTTGGTTTCTTCTCCCAGATGACTAACAATAGGACAAGAAGAAATGGCCTCAAGTTGCTCCAGGGGAGGTTCAGGTTGGATATTAGGAAAAATTTCTTCTCTGAAAGAGTGGTTAGGCACTGGAACAGGCTGCCCAGGGAAGTGATGGAGTTATCATCCCTAGAGGCGTTCAAAAAACACAAAGGGGTGGCACTTAGCAACACAGTTTAGTGGGCATGGAGGTGTTGGGTCTGCTACTACCCTAGATTTTATCTTACAGTGTTTTAACATTTAAGTTGTAAAGGGGTGTTTTCTCTCCACATCTCTCAAATAACTGGGATTTAAGGATGCAGTTACAATTCTGGTCTCAGGAACTACCAGCTAAGGCCTGAAACACCCTAAAACATGTTGGACAGACTTTCAAACTATGCTATAAGAATGCACAACAGAAGCACCCCATCAGAAGTAGGCCCTCCTCCTTGATAGCACTATATATTACAGTGTCAAAACATCACAAGCACTTGAGATTCAACCTCTCCTATGTCCATTACTCTTCATAACCTGCTCATCAGAATGATCTGCTTGGAAGAGCACATTTCACTAGACCTTCCAATAAGTCAGGGCCAGAGAGAGATACTCAAACATATACACACACAAAATGGAGACTTAAAAAAAATATATAGCTGTTAAAGATCCCATAACACTTCCATGTACTACTCCTTGGCTGGAAATAAAGCTTAGTAATGTAGAGAATTTATGATTTTTATTGACAACACAAAATAGCTCTGTGTACTAGAGACAGACTGGATGGAACCAAATCCATTTGCTTTCATGCAGCCTCTCAAAGAGTATGAGTTACAAGCAAAGAACACAGTTGGAAGACATGATTTGTTATTCATAAATGTGTTCAGATTCTAATTAGAATAACATCATTTAGTGCCTGAGTCTCTGGAAGGACACAGCTATGTTAAATGATGAGAACCCCAAAGCCAAACTACCACCTTGAAAAATATTTTAGCCTTACTAGTTTGCATTCATCACCTTTTCCATTTCTGCAAAGACTAACAGCAGAAATAGCATCTAAACAATTATAATTTGTGACCTTCTAACACAAAGGGTAACTTCTTAGACTAGTTCTTTTATATTCCATCCCATCCTCTTCCACGTCAGGGCTGCCCAAAAATACTCTGCATGAGAAACTAAATGTTCCCAATGACAACTCTGATCACGTCATGCACATGAACATTAAAAGATACAACAGCAGCAAAAACCACTAGTTATTCTTGTAACTCAAGACTAAATCCTAAATATAGGAGGCTTTCAAATTGTCTTTCCTAAAATTCAAGTAATATGTTCATCCCTTTAACCAAAAGCTAGCAAAGTACAACTTGTATTGTGCTGCAGGCCATCAAGTGAATGTTCTTTATTTGAATCATGGATGGGTGAAGAAGAAAAGTAGTTTCCAAAAATTTAAAAGCAGTTCTGACACTCCTGTGTGTTCCTTATTACAAGTTATCCCCTCTCTATTTCTTAGACTTCCTTCTAACTTCTGGTAAGTTAGAAGGTCACTACCTTCAAATAAAAAAAGCTTTCATCAATTCTTCATATCTTTAAACCCAACCACAGGAAACTGCATGGAATATAGTCAGAAGCCCTGGCTGAAATAAAGGGAGCAGTGGTAAGAGAGAAGGACCACAGTGGCTGCTTCAGTCAGGCTGGAGAGGCTGTAATTTGAAAGGAACATTTGATAATGAATTTTATCTTGAACACAGAACACAGGTGATGTTTTGTTATCATTTGCCTATCCTAGCTAGCCATTCTGTCATATAAAAAAAAACAACCCAAGTAAGGGAAAATTATTAGAATCCCTCCCTCTTCATCTCAGGCTGATGCATCTCCAGCAGCAACACCTCCAATCCTTCACAGCAGAGAGCTGTATTTTGCTTGTGAATCATAGAATGGTTAGGGTTGGAAGGGACCTCTGGAGGTCATCTAGTCCAGCCCCCCTGCACTGGGCAGGGACATCCCCAACTAGATCAGCTTGCCCAGAGCCCTGGCAAGCCTCACCTGGAATGCCTCCAGGGATGGGAACTCAACCACCTCCCTGGGCAACCTGTGCCAGTGTTCCACCACCCTCCTGGTGAGGAACTTCTTTCTAATGTCCAGTTTAAATCTACTCCTCTCCAATTTAAAACCATTGGCCCTTGTCCTTTCACTCCAGGCCTTTGCAAACAGGCCCTCTCCAGCCTTTTTGTAAGTTCCCTTTAGGTACTGGAAGGTCACTAGTAGGTCCCCCCGAAGCCTTCTCTTCTCCAGGCTGAACAATCCCAGCTCCCTCAGCCTGTCCTCATAGGAGTTCTTCATTTTTCTACCCCAGGCCAACCGCTCCCCAAAATTAAACTGTTCTTGCCAATGTGTGCTAAATGGCTTTAAGATCCAGTGTCTTGAACAAGTTAGAAAAAGTAATTTCAGACTAATTCCTGTAGACTATTTCAGAGGTTTGGTTTCTTACTGAACAGCTTGTGCATACTTTCCTGTGACAGTCTTTTTAAGTTCTATAAATTTAGACACTTTTTAGAGTTGAAAAAAGTAAAATCTCAATTATGAAGAGACTTCACTATTCAAAAATCTCTCCACTTCCTGAAAACTCTATTACCAGCTTTAAAGTCATTCTTCACATGCAGCATTACAGAACAAAATATCATATGCTACCGAGAGAAGCCATCGCAACTGTAAGCTCTGCCTACTCCTATGAGCAATGAGGAGTCTTCCCAGCATCTGAAAGGACAAGGAGACCCTACAATTGATTCTGGAGCTTCCCAGATCATCTGATGCTATACCAAAGTGACAAGGTAAATAGTCTGTCACTACAGGTAACAAAGTCTTCCAGCAGGAGGAGGAATAGAAAAAGCCCTGACCTTTCTGCAAGCTGCCATAGTTCAAACTTACAGGTAAGCAGGATCAGACACAAGTGACTGCTGCTATTTTCAAAGACATGACACTTGAAAGGCTGAAATCCCTGTTGCTAGCAAAGTCATTTGGTATATTCCTTCTCTCTTTCCTTCAGATACTGTTTGCTGTGGGATAACAGAAAAAGCTTCCAACTTAGATTTCTTCAAAGGATTCTAGGAAGCATTTGGAGATCATAGAATTGTTTAGGTTGGAAGAAGCCTTTAAGATCAAGTCCAGCTATTAACCCAGCACAGCCAAGACTAAACCATGTCCCTCTGCACCACATCTATACATCTTTTAAATAGCTCCAGGGATGGTGATTCCACCACTCCCCTGGGCAGCCTGTGCCAGGACTTGATAACACTTTTCAGGGATGTTTTTTTTCCTCATTTTTCCAATTTAAACCTCCCTTGGCACAACTTGAGGCTGTTTCTTCTCATCCTATTGCTTGTTACTTGGGAGAAGAGATCAACCTCCACCTTGCTCCAATCTCCTTTCAGGGAGTTGTGGAGAGTTAGGTCTCCCCTGATCCTCCAGTTCCCTCAGCCACTCCTCATCTTGCAAAAATGCTGGACACTAGCATCAGGTTATAAAATGCCTCCACTGCAAAGATCATCTTGAACAAGCTGTCCAAGCTTGGATGTGCAATTAAGTGTCCCAAAACTAGAAACACCATCTAGAAATCCAGAGGTATTTAGCTTGAAATCACACAGGAATTACTAGTGAGTTCACTTACTAGATGTCATCCTTACAGACAAGCATCCAGTTAAATGACAAAGCAAGCAGAGACTTGGCTGGCAACTCTCAGAACTCTCTACATACTTCCCCCCCGCATCAACACCACATGCAATCTGAAACACCATCAATAAAGCTTTTATATAACAGTATCTCACAGATTCTTCCGGGTTTTTTTTTCATCCATATGTACAAGGACTTTACATTTGTATATGAAAACTCAGTAAAAGCTAAGATGACATGAGCTGCAACACAGGATACTTTTTATAAACTTAAAGGAAGACTCAAACCAGTATTTCTGTAATTTGTTTTCCCACTACTTAAATGGTTTGTTTACACCTTTGTGAAATAAGCTGAATAACAGTTAAGTCATCACAATATTTTTCAAACACTTACCACTGCTCACTGCTGATAAAGAAGCTTGCATCCTACAATCACTAAAACTTGTCCTCTCAAAGCAAGGTACAAGCAGAGGCTTAGTCACTATTCACACAGCAGAATTACAGAAGTTTTCAGAGCAGTTTACCAAATATTCGAAAAATATTAGTTCTCAAGGTAAAACACATTGCATTTGGAAAATGTTTGCTCTCAGGAAAAGTAACACTTTTTATATATACCTGAAAGTTTCTTAATCAAAGTCTATTCGGCAACTCTGGCCTGTAATTATGGTGATAAAGTCAGCTTTACATATGTTAAAAAAATGGAAAGCAAGAAAAAGGTAGAGTCTTAACATATTAACAATTCCTTCTGATTTCACAGAGAGCACATCAGAAGAATAAACACTGAAAATCCTGACCATACATTAAGGCAATTCTTACACCCAAACAATCTGATAATATAACACTATGTATCAAGCCATTTTTTTTCCACAAATTATGATCCAAACAGAACAGTAGTCAATTCACCAAAAGATATCAACGATATCCCTTTATTCCAAATGATCCTAGTATTCCCCCTGAGGCTATGGCTATCAGAAAGTATTTAGTTAGCTCCCAAACCAATATTTTTCCTATCTGTTTTATTATGAAACTACAAACCATTTTCAATAACTTTCAGCTTTGCTATCCAGAGCAACAAATAATTTCCCAGAACCCTTTGGAAAAATCTGACATGTGAAGTGATCCTCTAGTTAACTTGTGCATTATTAAGCTAAAAACCAAACCATATATCAGACCATTTGATCATTGTAGGGAATGGAAAAGTACTGGGAGCTTCAGGACAGATGGACAAACTTCAGGTCATATAAAATACTACCACAGCTGTATTTTAAGAAAAATGTGAAAGTTGGTGAAAAGGCTCTAAGTGAAAATCGTTCGTGTTGCTATGAAACATCATCCCTGATGATGAATGAATTAAATTGTCTCAGTTAGTAGAGCCAACTCCAGGCATTCTTCATTTATTAGTAGAATGTTTTCTTGTACTGGTAATTTATTTCAACAGCTACATACAAACAAAAAGCACTACCTTTAAATGAAAATAAGACTTTCAGACTTGCATAATTAATGGCAGAAAACAGCAGTTTGCATTTTGAACAGAATTTAATAACTACATTTTCAAAGTTTACATGTTTAAATGCAAAACTAATACATGCAAACCATTAAGAACTGATTTGAGCATAGCCTGCAATGAAATACACTGTTCCACTTCCAAAACTACTCTAGATACAATCCAGTGAAGAAAACTCTTCAAATATTTCCAAATACTAACAATATAAATATTCAGGTAATCATATTTCAAACATCACTGAGAGGAAAGCATCTTCATTTATCATGTATTGTTAGGATGACACCAACATAAAAACCAAGCATAGAGGAAATCACGCAAACCACCTGCTTGTCTCATTTGGCAGTTGTCTTCATGCTTCATCCAGTTCCTCTTTTAATATATATTATTTACAGGCTGTTTCTTCTGCAGAAGAGATTTGTAAACTTAAAGCAGTGTATCTTAACTATGTGTTTTCTGTTTAACTCCCTCAGAGCATACCTGCTTTGCCTGCTGTGCGCTGCATTAAGCGAAGTCCTCTCAAGAAGGTTATAGCTGGAGCAGAGGAAGGCTACTGGTTTGCCTCTTCCCACAGGCTGCAAGACAGGCTAAAGGAGCTCTCCTGGAAGGGGAAAGAAAAGCAAACACATCTCACCTGGCACAGCCTTCAAGAGCATGACACAACCACAGAGGCAAAACACAGCAAGAAGGGAGCCCCAGCATAAGCATGAGGCCTGAGATCAGAAAGCAGACACGTGACTGTTGCTCAGAGATAACAGAAAAAGGTAGAGTTTTGTTAACTCAGAGAAAAATACGCAGAATTTTATGCCACACAAACCAATGTGGTTGCTGTACTGAGAATAAACCAAGGGTGAAGACCAATTTTCCAAGAACACAGTTGGCAAAGGGGAGGATCATTAAACAAAGTGAATTTTAATTTGTCTGATGGCAAGGCTTTGGGGGTTTTCTTCCTATTAGTCTAGATTGTGTGTTCTAATGAAGATCCCAACTTAGAAGTCCCAAGTTTTAGCACTGGAGAGCTCAATTTAAGAAAAAAAAAAAGGCAAAAAACCCTCTATAAACACTTCTTGGGATCCCCATCACAGCATCTAATTCAGAGGGTACCATACACATAGTTACGTGGTAAAGCCACATACTCAGCTAGTCAATACAGAGGCAACCATAGAGGCTCTTCTTCCCAAATAATACCACCACAGAGGAGGAGAGTTGCCACTGGAAAGTCTGAGAAGTAGTATTTAATAGTGATACCAATTTGGCTGAACTATAGGAGATGTGATTCCTGTGGGCCTAATAAGGAAGAGCTTTACAATCCAAGTAGAAGCATTTCAAAACCTCAAAGGAGATGCCTTATCTGCACCACTTCTGCTTCTGGAATCCCAGAAATCCTGAAGACAGAAGGCAAATCAGACTGCAGCTTTGCTAGGCACAGATGTTGAAATTGCATCTACCTTAGCTGTAAGCCACAGTTCTTGCTCCTGACTTTCTAGCAGCATCTCTGAGTTGCTTTGGTTTTGAAAATGACAGTGCAAAGGATAAGATAAAGTGTTTCTGATCACATCAGGTATACTAAAACACTAGCATAAAACACCTAAGGATTATGTTCCAAGCAAATAGCATGAAAAAAAAGGTCTGAAGCAGAGACAAGTTGTTTTTCCCTTCTCCCTTGTCTACACAACTCATGAAATAACACTTGCTTCAAATATTGAGATGGCATGTGTTAAAGTGTTGATCTAGAAGCTATGAAGAATGACCATTTCTGCATGGATGCGTCTCAGGTTACTAAGACATAGAAACATACAATTTACCCAATTAATTACAACAATTTTTATACACCACTCTAAGGAACTGAGTTCCCACGAACCCAGGTGTCCAGATCCATATAAATATTCCCCTGTGGTTTTCTTCAGCCTGCCTAAACAGCCATAGCTGCACGATATCTGACTTATTTTGTTCAGTCCTATGCTCCCCAGTACATGACAAATACATAACCAATCAAAACCAGCAAATGGCCCCAAAACAATCAAGGTGTCAAAACACAACTCAGCCATTCTGCTACTGCATCTCCAACAAGATCTAGAGGTTACAGGACTCCAACTGCAATAAGCTTCTTGGTCTTGGTCCTCACATCATAATGCAGACATTATATAATCCTGCATTGAAAATACTGTTTCATTTATTATTTGGATGATGAAAAATGTAGTTGCAAAATTCTGTAGTTACCTCAGAAGGGCTGCAAATATTCTGGGCAGCAGAGTTAGGACTGGAAAAAAACAGGTCTGATTAACAGAACTGAAACTGGAATTTTAATACTGAATTGAATGCAAAAAGTGAAAAAATAATTTGAATTTGTATTAACAGGACCATTACATGCAAAAGATGGTAACATTTATTCTATTCATCGCTGATACTAAGGTTGTGTGTTATGTTGAGGTCTGCATACACAGATAAAGGAAACCAAGAAAAGCTCTGAAAAATGTAAGCAATCAGGAAAATTAAAGCGAAATGGGCTTGTTGAGCACAGAAAAAAAATTAGTAAAGAAAGAGGGCACAAGCTTCAAAACAGGTTAACAGCAGCTACAAAAATGATGATCATGTCCTACTACTGCAATATCCACAGCAAAGAAAAAAAAAAGAAATCCAAGCAGCTTAAATGGCTAGGAAAAAATTAGAATAGTATTAGAGGAAATATGCTACCTCTAGGGATAGTTAAACAACAGGTTATGGAGGGGTTACACAAATCTCCCCTGATTGTTTTTAAGACCTGGTAAGATGAACATGTCAGAAGTGGTCTCTACATACCTCTCTGGCTTTACAATGAACACTATATGCTCACACACACAGTTCAGAGCCTTACTGTAGAGCGGGTGACCTCCAGAGAGCTGCGTTTTCTTTTCTAAACCTAAAGGCTGTTTGAGTTTAGGCTCCTGCCAGGCAAACCAGCAGGTGACTTGACTGCTCCTTAGAGCTCCAAGCAGGCTTTTGATATCTCTTTTTTTTCTAAATAGCCAAGGCAGGCTGTGATTGACAATTTTCTATCACATCAAGCATGCTACCTTAAATATGAAGTACTCTGAATGATTCACCTGGGAAATACAGTCAAAAGTAGAGCAAAGGCAACGTCGGCTGATCCTGGGAACCCACTCCTGAGAAAGAAATCAGAACTGCCAAACTGTGTAAGGATGCACATCCCCCATTAAGAATATAGAAATACAGGCAGTTATTTTTGTTTCTAGCACCTACAATAAATAGGCCTTAATAGAAGTATTTAATAAAGTACTTAAGAGAAATAAGGAGGGAAGGTTTGACGTTTCTAAGCTTATTTTCACAGCAGTATGAAAGGAAATGAGGTAGAGTCAGAGCTAATTCTCCTTATATAATTTCACATGGAATGATTAGTTCTGCCCCAACAGTAACAGCTTTCCAGAGGGTCCTACTTGTCACCAAGATTGCATACAGATGCTCTAAGTGTAGCTTCCCTATTCTCCACTGACAACCAACTTAAAAGGCCAATATAATATTCATTTTGCTATAGAATGAAATTCACAGCGTGAACAGTAGAATAATGTCACAGCTACCACGAAACTGCAGTTGCATGTTGGGGGTTGTGACTTTTAAAAGTTTAATCATGAAATACAATCATAAAGAAGACCATGCAAAGTAGCTTTCTGCTTTAGCAACGGCCTGTGGTCATTAAGGATCTCTAAGCTGTGGTCTGACAGCAAGAGGGCAAAGGCACAGAGGAGCATTTGTATTTCATGCCTTTGCAGATTTTTGGTTTAAAAGCAGGTTTTCAGTCATTACTGTGCTGAATGCCCCCATCTCTTAAGCCTGATTAGGAAAGCCATTCCACATGTACAGGGCTGCTGAAGGTGGTGGAATTCCCTAAGTCACCTAGGTCCCTTCTGGGTGAAATACCAATTACTGGCAATTCATCTCAACAAGGTCAAGAAAAAAAACCTGTAAGAGACATCACTCAGCCCAACACTGAACATATTACACAGATAATCCTCAAACTCTTGTTAAAAATTTGTAATTTGAATAACTGATTTTTTTATGCCTTGCCAAAATAATGACTAATTAGGCCAGCACCAGCCTACAGTCAGTCCCATAAATCCTGCCTTTACACATTTAAATCACAACAAAAATGAAAACAGACTCAACAATAACAAAAGTTTATTTTCATTAAAGTTTTCTTAAAACAAGATCAGGCCAAGAAATTATTCTCTAAAGCCAACAAGGAGATGTTATTGTTTGGAGAACTTTAATTCACCTCAAACCACACATAAAGTTATGCTCAGAAATTTAAACTGCAATCCAGGAGACAAGGTGAATGTCAAAACTTTCAACTGGGAAATCACAAACAACAGAATTTCACAGCATGCTGCTGCATTATTCTGCAAAGTCATCTTAACAGCATATTCATTGTGCAAACCTTGAAAAGACCCGTAATATAAAAAGGCAGTATGTTGAACCACTTGTTGAATATTCATTTTATTGAATATTTGTATGTAAATATCAAAGCAGAAAGATATGTAGGAAATATGACACTGAGCATCAGATGAAGTGAGGACCTATACTAAAGATGTTAGTTTTTAGATAATGGAAATTACAGTGCCTCTGAGAAAGTATTTGTTTCATTATATGCATCAAAACCCACCTTATTTTCACAAGGTAGCATGGACTTTACTCCCATTTATAAATGTGTCACCTGGTAAATAAACCACTAGAGCAAAAGAATCAAGATCTGAATTGTCAAATGCTCCACAACAATGCCATTAACACACAACTCAGGCTTTTTTTCTCCTCTCTAAATCAATCCAATTGGAAAGAACAGGAAAATGGTTGTGTATCTTCTAATTGATGGTCCCAGAAATGGAGCTATCTTCACTACTCTTTCTCCCTAGTATTCTGCCACTACAGTCACATACCATAATTTCTTTAGCTAATCGCTCCATTCTGAGTTTTCAGCATTCCCAAACATTTAGTCCTGTGCACAAGCACACAGCTTTCTGATATTCTGAAAGTTCTTCTATATAATGACTTTATGACAGTTCTATGAGGTGTGTTTTATTAGGCTCTGGGAGGATGAATCAAAAAAAATCTCACTCCTCTGAAGGAGAAGCTTCTCTTCATCTTTTCAGATTAACCAGAACACCAAACAAGGAGATTGAGGTCTTCATCCTTCCTTACAACACACCTGACCACTGAATTTTGCCAAGGTGAGCAATGCCCATCTATTCAGTAAAACTTCCAGCCTAGAAAAGGACTAAAACACTGCATCATATTAAATCTGAATCCAGCTACTTAAGCAAGAACTTCAGGAGTGTGGGGGAAATCCATTAATGACTACGGAAGAAATCAAGCACTCTGGATGGTGTTTTATTCTTCAAGACCACAATTCACCACAAGTTTTCTGTTGCCAGAGGGATGGCTAAAGTAACCTAAGTAGGATTTGAGGATTTATGTCTCTCAACTGTTTGTGTTCTTTCTGTGTCTTAGCCCTAACAATTATTCAGGAGGAAAAAAACCCAACCACACTTAGTGCCTGGCCTTGCCTGTTTTCCTCCAAGTTTTGCATTTCATCATAAATTTTACATAATTTCATTGTTAATTTTAGACATTCCTCCCGTTCTTATTTGGACTTCAAAGAGCTACTCATACCACAACATTCCAGCAACCTGAAGTATTGGCTTCCCTACCTCTTGTCATTTATAACTTGAAAAGATCTTCGATTTCTTGCCTACAGGAAATACTGTGGATCAAAAATAAAACATATATATGTGTGTACACAGGAGCATATACGTGGTCCAGGATTTCAGACAGTAGATTGTTTGGAGACATGGCTTTCAGATTTAGATTTCATACTCTGGTGTTTCACACATTTATTTTTACTTTCACATCTGATGAGCAGCAATATGGCTAGCTAAGGTGTACATGTAAGACATACTTTGATATATATCTGTTCAGAAGTGGAATTCACACTGGGCTATGTGTCCTTACACCACCAAGGCACTGCTTCACTACTGCTAACTGCACCACTTACCAATGGCTGGGGGCACAGGAATGCAGCTTCTCCAAAGCCCCTCTTAACAACTCTGCCACCAAAGATTAAGATTATTTTCCTGCTTTACCAACTTGGTAGAGAATGTTTCTCACATTCAAATGGAGAAAACAACCCAAAACATGCTAGGCAATGTATTTCTAAAGTGCCTGCTGCATGCATGGGTTCTTAGCAGCCCTGCATATGTATTTAGTATTTGTTCTACACTTCTGTATATTTTTTTAATTGGTATTTTTAATAAGTTATCCAATTAATATTAACTAGTTACACAACTAGAGTGAGTAGAGATACCCACTTCGTTCAGGTCAGCAAATCATTTGCCTTGATTTTGTTAGTACTCCCATTACACAATGTCTCAAGCAGTAGTACACAGAAGCCCTCAAATAGACCAGTCAACTCTAAGGTCCCATTATTTATACCACTAGCACTAAAAAAATAAAATCAAACCTTAAAATATATTTTCAGTGTACTTCCTTACAACAGGCTGCCCAGAGAGGCTGTGGAGTCTCCTCCTCTGGAGAGATTCCAAACCCACCTGATCACAATCCTGGGCAACCTGCTCTGGGTGACCCTGCTTTAGCAGGGAAGTTGGACTAGACAATCTCAGAAGGTCCCTTCTAACCCTTACCATGCTGGTATTCTTTGAACAGAGCACAATTCTGTTCACACAGGGACATATACGTTCATACATAATTCTTCTGACCACATAGTTTAGGACCTAACTTATACAGAAGCAGCAGTTCTTTAACTCTATTTAACCAGGTAAGAGCTCAAGTCTCTGGGTAAGACTTCCTCTTTACAACTGGAAGAGCTAATACAAGAGAACATTGCACATAAGTTATTTGCTTATCAAAAGGAGAAGTACCTTATCTCAATGGCTTGTCCAATCTTAACTATATAGGACTATATTGTATAAACATTCTGATCTTTTAAAGCCAAACAATGCAGTATATATATATATTATTTAAGTTACACTGCAGCTGGCCACACAAACAGCAAGGAATTCAAATACAGAAAATGCTTTTAAAACTACTGGCCTTCTCTGCATCAGGAAGCACTTTGCATGATCACACCTTACAGCAGCCATTCAGTTTTTGCCAAGCAGTGTATTTCAAGAGTTCTGATTGAAAGAAAGTATACTGGTAAAAAATGTCTATCTAGAAATTTTCACCAGTGCAGGGTACTGGTCACAGATCATAAATCTTCAGTCCTCTGATCAAAACAGAAAATAACACAAGTCCATGCTCAAGGCATGTAGCTCTTTGAGCTACAAGCAACCTCAAATGCTGCAGAAAATATTTATAAAAAGCTAAACCAGGAACTTTTTGTTTTCATATTCTCCAATTTTATTGAGCGGAATGTTTGAGGATAGTTTATTACTTTCACCGGCCACTCTAAAATGGGCCTCCAGCCAAGTAGGTCTTTACAGTATGTCTGTATTTCAGTTTTAAAACAACATTACGGAAGTTGTATAACTTTCACATTAAAGCCTAAGTGACTTAGCAGCAAAAGTGACACATTTCAGCATTGCAAGCTACAGGCAGGACTTTTACATCAGTACCAGTCATGACTGATTCCAGTGCAGAAGAGCTATCCACAAGGGTGATTAACAGGTGTTTGTAACTCATGGCAAACTCCAAAAAGACTGAAATTCAGGAGATGTTTGCCGGTGTCACATTAGTGACTCATGCCAAATACCTTCCTTCAATCAGGCTAAACTACCTGGGACAAGATCAACCCACTACATGCTGTTCTTGCCTTTGCAGGGCTTCACTGCAGTACTCCAAGCACAGCAACTGACAGTAGTCCTAACACTATCAGCATGTAAGAACTCAAACTGCATTTATCTGTAGAAAGTAGAATTTTGTGCTGTATTTGTGAAGTACCTACACCTTGAGCTGGACAGTGGGCTTGCTTCCTAAGTTCTACCATCACTTTGCATCAGCCAGCTAATAATTAGATTGGGAATTTTTTTATTATACAGTTTGTAAAGACCATTGCAATATTGAGAATGATCCTCAAATTTTTGTATGCAGTAAGTATACAAGATCGAAACCACCAGCACCCTGCCCTTAATTGATTCATACACTCTGGCTCATAGTATTTAAACTTATGTCATAAAGTATTCTTCCAATGGATTTTACTATGCCTGGCCTTCCAAGTAAAAAAAAAAAGAGATGAAGCAAGAAGAATACACTCTACACTAGGTCTTGAAAACTCCAATTAAAATTCAATATTGTACTTTGTATGGAGGCTTTTTACATGAAAACCCTGTCATGGTTAAGATTTAAGGTTCACAGGTTAACAGAGTCCAATAAAATAGCTCTACTTAATTATACCAAACCTTTGTTATAAGACACACTAAAATCTACTGCTCATCTTTACCTGACTGCTGGACTAAACTCCAAAGCACAGTAATGTGCACCCACTTCTTGTCAACCAGAAAATCCTCCCAATAAAGTAAACTTCAAACTCTCTCCCATGCTTCTTTAAAAAAGTGCATGCATTTGCACCTCGAATGGCTTCTTTCCTCCAGTCTGCTACTCCAATCATCACACAGTCATGTGTTAAAAGATTTGTGCAGATCTGCCAAGTCTCATTCATCTGAGACACACTTTCCTAAAGTTGGGATTCGTTCGCAAAGTATACTTAAGCAGCTACTCTGCTAGGACATGTTCTGTCGCATGGCATTTTTAGCTTAAAAACAAAACCTTAAAATCTACAACTTTTGCAAAACTGAGCGGGGGTTTATTGTTCTTGCCCTTGTTCTATGAAACATGACACTATGCTACCTCAAAAGGTACAACTTTTCCTGAGTTCTACCTTAACTATTTATACATATTAACATTTTCATTGTGCTACTGTGACACTTGGAATGACAGTGGGATCAAGTTTTGCAGCTCGCTTCAAAACTGCTTAGAAAAAGCAGCCCCAACCTCACAATGCTTATATTAACAAAAATAACAAAAACAACTGTCTTTACAAGATAACCCACACAGACGCACTTTAAATACTCAAGGACTCGGGGGGCTGCAGTTGGGCCAGGGGTTGGCCGAGGCCTGACATGGTCCCGACGGTGGCTCCCCCTCAGCCACCTACCCCCTAGCCAGGCTCAGAGCAGCCAGGCCCGGCCAGGCCGCGCACCCTTCCTCACCTGCCCCGAGCCCTGCAGCCCCGCGTCTCCCAGGGACTGCCCAGGAGGACACCCGGGGAAGGAGTCGGAGAGTGCTGGACAGGCCCTACCACCCCTCCCAGCTCCGCGGGGCCGAAGAGCGGGCAGCCATGTTAGGGCCGCCGGGAAGGCAGCAGCCCGTGCCGCCGGCAGCTGCACCCTCGCTGCAGCCGCTCCTGAGGAAACGACCTTTTCCCACGGGGGTCGCCGCTCGGCATCGCCTCTCCAGAGGCTGCCGCCGGCACCGGGCAGCTCCTCCGCTCCGGAGGCAGCCTCCACCGAGACCGCGGAGCCATCTTGGGGGGGTAGGAAAGGAAGGCGGGGGGCCGGGGTGACGGCTGTCCCCGACAGCGCCTCCCGTGCCGCAGGTGCCGGGGAGCCACGTTAGGCGGAGCGCGCAGCCCCGCGTCCGGCGGCGGCGAGCCGGCTCCCCTCA
>VWZO01001195.1:544881-574881 GCA_013396975.1 Bucco capensis
TCCACGCTGACCCCTTCCCTCCCTCCCTCCTGCCTGGCTCGGGCGGACCCGCTCCTTACCCCACCCAGAGGGAGCTCACCTCCTCCTCCTCCTCCTCACTCCCGCCTGGAGACCGTCGGCACCGACGCGGCGGCGTCCCGGCCCCTCCCTCCCCTCGGCGCGCAGCAGAGCCAGCCTCCCCTGCCGCCAGCCGGGCCCCCTCCTTCCTTCGCCTGCAACTCTGCGGGCCCCGGGCCCGGCCCCACCGCGGGCCGCTCACCCCCAGGGCCCGGAACCGCCCCACAGACGCACCGTGCCCGCGGGGCTGGGGCCGTGGGCCCCCCCGTCGCTTCGGAGGCCCCTTCTGTGGGGGATAGTTTCCCGGCACCTAGGGAGGCCTCTCTCCCATCCAGAGACTGACGGCTGGACCAGGGAATAAAAACAATAAAAAGGAAAACTTGAGAGGAGCAAAGCGACAGAAGTTGAAACAAATCATTTGCTGTTATAGCAAGCAATGAAACCCTTCAGAAGAGTTTGGGGAGGAGGGATGGGTAGGTGGGAGGTATAAATAACACGGAACTATTCACCAGGTGGGCTAAGTTAAAGAAAAAAATAAATGATGTTTTTCTGTGAGAAGCAGATGAAAGGAGAGAAAGTTAAGGCTGTTATCAGTCATACATGAGTAGGAGGTGTGTGGGGTTTTTTCCCTGATAAGGCTTTTCAGGTGATGTAACTCCTGGGAGAGGCAGGGCAGGTGTTAGTGGTACCACCTGGGCTGTGAACCCTCTTCTTCGGCCACAGTGAATAACAAACCTCTCCAGCAGAACTTTTCAAAGGAGGAATGTTTACCATACTGATTCTGGTTTGTGTGGCGTTATCTTTGGTATGGAGATTTAAACTGGTTTGGGTTTTTATTCCCCATCGGAAGTCAAAATGAATAATATTTAATGGAGTGATAAAGCAAAATTTCCAAAGAGTACAGCTGTGAGAAGCATCCGGACCAGTAACTTGAGGAATTATGTATTTTTTTTCCTATTCTGGCTCATCAGTGATTATGACAGAGTGGCGAGAAGGCTGATTTGCATGAGAAATAGCCTTAGGATAATGCAGCATTTTGTTTCACAATTTTCTAGGTTCCAAAAGCCTAGGAAAGTTGCTTTCCAATAGTTTTCACGCTCTCCCGCACCTCTGAATTCCTGATGCTCTCAAGCTATGGTAATGCCAAAATATCACAAGGCTCACAAGTTCTTCCTGTTGTTTTTTTTTTTTTACCTAGACAGAAGGGACAAGACCTGAAAACCTTTTAATGTTGATCCACTCACATTATAAATATAAATATGAGATTTTTGTCTTTCAGAGGTTGTCAGGGTGAGAGATGAGAAGACCTTCAGTCTGGCTGAATAATTTGCCCCCAGTGTGTGCTGGAACACAGACAAACAGGATGTTTTAGCCCAAATTTATGGATAGAAAAATTGAGGCGAGGAAGGGAAGGTATTCATTTTTCAAGCCTAGAAGTGCTCATTTGTAAGCAGGCAATTTAGGCTTGAACTTTTTTTCTCCCCTTTTTTCAAGGAAAAGGCCATGTATATACAGTTCCCATTGAAATTACACTTGAGGCACCCAAGCAGAAAGACTTTGGCCATACTCTTTTGGGGTCCTGCAGCCCTAATCCCATGTTCTAATTGGCCAGTAATCTGTGGACAGATATTGTAACAGTTCCTTTAGAATATTTTTCTACTTCTCACTCATTTGCATATTAATGGCATAAAAATAGGCACTTCCTGCCAGTAATTAGTTGGAGCCCAGAATTTAAAGAAAGAAAAAGACCACAGCTTTATGGTAGATGGATGGTACTGAGGAAGCTGCAAAAAAGAGTCACTTCTCTGGTGCTCAGAGAGTGCCTTTAATTTAGAGTTCGAGGCTGGCAACTCTGTTACCTCTGGGTGACAGAGCTTAGCTGTTTGCTTGGTCTAATAACTTTGCCTCTAATGAGCCCCTCTAACTTTTTTCATGGCAAATCACTCTATCAGTCCTGCACCCATTCTTGCTGCTGTAAAGATTTTCCTTTATTTTTTTTCCTCTTTTCCTTTTTCCCCAGAAGGAGTAATGCTAGCAGTGAAGGCTGCTCCTTGAGCATAGTTCCTTATGGAGCAGCTTGACTCAAACCAGTGCAGAGTCTGCTCAAGGGTTCTTCACTTCATGAGGCACCATGCAACTCATAGACATATCAAGTCATATGAAGTCATTTCCTCTTGTCCTATCACTTGTTACCCAGGAGAAGAGACCAGCTCCCTTCTCACTCCAACCTCCTCTCAGGCAGTTGTAGAGAGCAAGAAGGTCTCCTCTGGACCTTCTCTTCTCCAAACTAAACAACTCCAGTTCCCTCAGCCACTCCTTATAACTCTTGTGCTCTAGACTCTTCACCAACCTCATTGCCCATTTTTGGTCATGCTCCAGCACCTCAATGTCTTTCTTGTAATGAAGGACCCCAAACTGAACCCACTATTCGAGGTGCAGCATCACCAGTGTCAAATACAGGGGGAGTGATAGCAACATAGTTTTTGTTTAACATATCAGCTTTTTCATTCAAATATGTAGTGGAAGAGTTTTCTGCACTGTAGACATTTCTCCATTGCTACTCTGCTGGTGGTATCCATGGCAATTTGAAACATTGAAGTGTGGAATCACCCATCCCACCCTGAAGAACTGCGATAACTTCCATGAGACAGGGAAAGTGTCTTTTGCTCCTCTCATTCCCCTAACTTCTCTCAGACAAATATTACAGATTACATTCTCCAGGGCTATCAGACACCTTCAGTCAGGATTTAAGTGCAGAAACTGTTCCCATGATATTACTTAGAAGAAATTTCAGCAATTCCTGTTTGCCATCTACAATCGGACAACATTGATCTCCAGTGATGCAATCCAAAAGCTCGTGAGATGAAACTACAGCTAATTATATACCTTTAACTTATTTACCTATTTGAATAGCAGAGTAATTATTAAAGTATTAATCTCTCTAATATGTCAACTGTAATGATTAATTTCTTTAGAGCCACTGCTCTCAAAGAACTGTGGAATGGACCCACTAATTGAGGTCTGTACTCCTGAAAGCTGAGACCTGCACTGGAGCAGTAAATGGTTCCCTCAGTGGCATCCAGAATGAAGGTTTGATATTTATTTAGACCTTCTAGGGAGAGCTTATGCTCTTTGCAGCTGTGAGAAACCTACCTCAAATAAAGTCAACATACTCATTGCATCTATGCAAACATGTCCACCTGAGCAGTCTTGAGAGACTGGCAATGTCAAACAGTTGGAGTGACTCTTTAAATGACCTGTGAGTCTGCTGTCACAATGAAAGACTGCAGTATGGAGAAGAAGCTGCTTCAGCCCTCTGACATTCACCATACAAAATCCTTTTCCGAGGACAGTGTTTTGTAGCTGCTCCTCTGAGTGAGCAAGGCTGCAGTTTCTGTTGCAGCCCGGTGGGTCAAGAACTTGCCAAAGAAATAAAAGTTTTCAGCTGAACATCTTCCACCACTTGATAGAATCAAAATTAGTCTCTCCCCTGGCTTGTGATGGCTCTTCTGTCCTGGGTCAAGAGGTGGAGAAAGGAATGAAATTTGGAGGCTGATGCTGAGCTGGTGAAAGTAAGCAAGCCCGAGTCTACATCACAGTGATCCAAGCACTTAGTGAGGAGCATCCTCTTGGTTTCAAACTCCACTAGAAAAGCATTTTCCAACTATCTTACACCTTTCCCACCTTTCTTACTCATCTTCCTTTCCCTTTCCCTCTCTCCATCCCACTTTATTGCTAATCTTAATGTCCCCACTTTATTGCTAATCTTAACATCAACGATGAATGAAACTCCATCTTATGTTGTGCTGAACTTGGAAGTGAAATTGTGTCACCTTTTTCTTGTATCTTGAAAAGCAAATTTTTTGGTGAAGCTTCTATCCAGCAGAACTATATTGCCAGAAAGTATTTTCCTAAAAACTTTGAGACTCTGCCTTACAGATCCTTGAGAGGATTGGGTCTATTCCATTAGAAGATTTATAAAGTCTGCAGACTGGGTAAACAACAGTGACAGCTTGGGGAAGTGTATGCACCTGTTTATTAAAAAGATGTTAACAAGGGCAAATCTAAAATAAGAACATGTACCACAACCCAATTTTCAGCAAATTTTTATGCATGCCTGTGCTTAAGGTTACCAATGTTATTGGCAATTTCTCTCTTTTCTCTCTCAGAAGGACACAGCAACTGATGAGCACGGAGCATCTGTGGCAAGGGGGGAAAAAAACACTATCTTCAAATTTTGAGGAGCAAACATGACCCTTTCTGTTTCTACTGTTTCCCACCCACATTCAGCTAGCGTGAGAGAAGAAGGGAAATGACAAAAAAAAAAAAAAAAAAGCAGAGAGATTTTCTTTGCATGGAAGGACCAAAGAATGTATTGTTTTCTCAATCACAAGCAAGCACTTTCATCACCCTTTTTGCTCTACATCATAAGCGACAGCAAGTTTTCCATATTTTGCTGGTGTAGCCTAGAAGAGGTCACAGTTCTCAAAATCTTTCTGCAGAAGTGAAGCTTCTCTTTGGATGTATGCAAATTCTACAGCACTGCTGCAACTTGTAACTTGCAGATAGGTATAAGCATATGCAAAACTGAGATTAAATGTGTACATGCAAGTTTACAGAACTAATCAACCAAGAATGTACAAAAAAACGATAAATGCTTTGTTGAAATTTGCCTCTAGAAAGAGTCATGAATTAGCCTTCTATAGCAGCTTTCACTCTAGGATGCTAAATACACTTCATTTTTATTAATAATTAATGATTTATAAGATTTACATGATAATATTATTCCCCCAGAATAGCATTTTAAAAATATATCCTGATCTTGTAAGGACCTGGTGGTACTTATGCCTATTAACAAATGCTGTAGTGGTGCTTTTTATGAGTAGAAAATGCTACCAGGCTGAAGCCCTTCCAAGATTAGATCTTAATCCCCAAAATATCTAAGTGCTACCATCTCCTTTTACAGATTAAAAACTGGAATGTGTATGGGTAAATGCATGCAAGTTTACACAAATGGTTAGTAATGGAATAAAGAGTTAAAACAAAGCCTTCAGACTTGTCAGGTATATTGTGAGCACAGTCACTATCCCTTCTTGGACCTCTCTTCATGTTGGTAGTTGATGTGGATGTTACTGAGGACAAACCAAAGCTCTGGAATTGACTGCATGTCCCATGTTTCAGCATCTGGCCAGATGAGCCATAGTGTACATCCTTCCAGCATATTTGATTACTTCTTTTATCATGAACTGAAGCAAAGCGTCTTTGACCAATTCTCACAACAAAGGAGGCCAAAAAGGGCAGTGTTTCACTTCAATATACCTTTATACTAGAGCTGGGTACAATAGGATGTGATTATTTTAGGAGCATTAAAAATATCCACTATCTTCCTCCCATGCTAGGTAGAATAGGAGTCTGAGGTGTTTTGACTTTGTAATTTTCTGAAATGAAGAATTCTGATTTAACCAAACCTCTTCAGAAGGAAGCTGGCTGATATTATCTTACTTCCCTCTTTTCTTAGGGTGGAATTGTTGAAAGAATGCCAGTTGTTGCTACTTGTCATCACAACTTTCTAGTCTATACTATTGCTCTTTAAAGACAATAAATATTAACAGAAGACTACTTAAAAACTGACCAGTATGCAGAATTGGAGTGCTTAGGTAGTAGGACAATGACAATATAAAACTAGGTTTGCATTCATTACTTAATTGCACACATGCACATTAATCCTACCTGCTGAGAAACAATCCTCCTCTATTTTTCTTTCTGATATTTATTCAGCAAAATTTTACAAGACTTTTTTTTTTATTTCTCAGCTATTAAACTAGACAATCAAATGAACATCTCAGCTTCTCTTTCAGGTGATGGCAGCAAGAGTCATTGACACAAGGCATTGCCAAAAGATGGAAAACTAGAGATTATAGAATACCAAGGTTGCTGATTGCTAAGATGCTTTCAACTCCCAACAGAAGACCTATTTCATCTGACATGCATAGTATTAAAAGTGTATGTGGTACCACATTTGCCTCTCAACTGGGTGAATGGATCCTGAGGCCAGTCCTCCCAGCAGTGACATGTAATAAAGGATCCACACAGGTTTCACAGTTGCACAGCACTGAGTTTCTCTGCCAGGCATGAGCTAATGTATGGCTGATTCCTCTCTGAGGGGCACTTGGATCCTGGGTTTCAGAGGGGGCCCTTTCAATATTTGTAATGATGTTTTTGGCTACAAAGCCTGACAGTGTAATAGAGCTGTTTGTGGGCTCTGACACCAAAGAAATGCAGCCTAAAAAGCTATAGCAAAAGAATTCATACCACTGCTACCCACTATTCAATAAGGCAAAGGTATAAATATACCACACACACACCCCCCCCCCAAAATAAATTCAAGCTCTGTAAGCAGATTAACAAAGCTGTTTGCTATTAAGGACAAAAGCTGCAGGGGAAAAAAAAATGAAGAGGAAATGGGCTGTATTACTGTGAGTTGGCACAGAAACGAAATACCAGGCTGCAATTTATGTATAGTAATTGTTCACCAAGCATTCTTTGGGTTTTGATAGTGACTCATTGTGTTCTTTGTGACCTTTGATGTACAGGATGGGCTGCTAGAAGACAGAGGAAGCCACAGTAAGAATATAAAACTTTATTAACTTAAGATTTTGTTGGTTTGTTTGGGTTGCGTTTTTTTTTTTTCTTTATTGTTCACTGATAGGTAGTACCTCTGGAAAAGACTACCAGAGGCATTTTGCCTTGAGTCCTCATGGTTTTTGTCATCTCTTCCAGGTTTTTGCAGTTCAAAAAAAACCCTGTTCTAGTTTAGCTGAAAAATAGCTTTGGTTTTAAAAAGGAAATTTGTTAAACAATTGGTTGCTGACGTTGATCACTGAGTTCTGAAAAATAAGACAACTGATGGAAATACTCCTGTGTTAGTAGCCCAGGTGGTGATAGGCCCTGCACTATACAGGACAGATGGAAAAGTTATCCAGAAGATATTCTTCTGAGTGAGTATGTTCTATTTTAAAGAAAATTATGGAGAAAGCCTTCCATAGAGTCATCAGAATTGACACAATAGACTTCAGCACCATTAAGTTCCATTATGTAAATCCACAGTGATGTAAGCCAGACACTGTCAGGTTTCATACGCCCCAAATTTGACCTAATTAGCCATTTGGTTGTTACTTTTTTCAAAGCTTGTGCAACTGGCCTGGGTTCAGGATATAGATGCTAATTGAACACATAACCTACAGGTGCTGAAGGATTCTTACAAAAGAAGGTCTATCCTATTAGGAATGCAAGTCAAGACTCAGGGTCATCAGCTCAGATAGTGGGGATGGGAATAGAAATGCCATCTACAACTCTTCATATCACCGTTCTACTTCCAGAAGCAAAATTCAAATGCTGAATAAATCAATGCAACCTAACAGATATTTGCCAACTCAAGCTGTTCCAGCTTCAGTCCATTGAACAGGGAAAGAATGTTTCCTTAAGCTTCTAAAAAGCTGAGGCCATATAATGCAAAGCCTGAAGTGCTTTAGTCCACCCCCAGGAACAAATCTACTCCTGTGCAAATCACATCTGAAATTTCTCCTTGTTCATAGACCAACATCCAGCCTGCTCATTTCTAGGTGACTCGCTCCAGGTTTGCCATTCACATTTCCCATATGTCTGCATGTCCCCAGCCTAAGATCATCTCCTTTACACTCAGGTTCTCATCCCACCCATTTGCCATGCAGAAATACAACAACCTTTTGTCATGACTACACCTTGGACCAGATGCCTTGATGTAAACACTCTCTCTCTTCTGCTGCTTCCCTGCAATCCCCTAACCAAATTGAAATGAGATAAAAAGAGCTGCACAGCCTCTGAGTTTCCTGGCTTTTATCTTTTTTATACCCAAGCCTTTGTGTTAATTTTGCATAGCTATTTTTACATGAGGAATAATATCCTGAATTACTGCTATCACGTGCATTTAAGAATCCCACCTCACCGTCCTCGAGTCATCTGGCACCCTGATAGTGTTTCCTGCTCCTTCCTTCACATCAGTGCTACAGAGAGAAGTTTCACATCTGAAAAAGCAGATGATTTGGCAACACCTTCCTATAGATATTTCTTTTTCTTTTCCCTTCTTTTTTTTTTTTAAGAAATGTGCCTGTCTTTGAGTAAACTTTTCTTTCCAACTCTTCTTTTTTGTCAGCTTGCCAGCTCAACTTCTAGCATTGTTCTGTGGAGATTGCTGTAAGGAAAAATGAAAGAGAAGAGAAAGGTAGAGAACTAGGGGAAAGGGAAGAAGGGTTCAGAGGGCATTTAAAGCCTGGGGAGCCTAGCATGGGAAGGGAGATAGGCTTAGGAAACAGGGAATAAAATGGTGGAATGAGAGATAAAACAAGAACATAAAGGATAAGGGATTAGAGAGATAAGGAGTTCAAGAGATGAAATGTGAATAAAGGAAAACAAGAAAAATAAGGATGAAAGGAAAGAAGTGACAGGAGTAAGACATAAACAATTAGCTAAGAAAATATTCTGTTTATTTTAGTGAGAGAAAATTATAGCCTCTTTATTATTCTCTGGTTTACTAGTTCAGAGGAATTTTTCAAACTGAGAGCTGACATTTGGGTAGTATTACTGAACAATGATAAATATAAGCCTTCCAGTTGTTGAATTAACCAATTCTGAATTTGGTTAATTAATGTGTCATTCAGACAACTAAAATTTGGATAAGAAAGTAACACAAAACAATATTAACAGCTGCAATACAAAGTGCAGATCCAGAAGAACTCTTCACAATATTTGCAGTTACATCCATCAGCTCCACAATAATCACTCCAGCATAGAGAGACCAGCTTGCTGCAGATTAATACTAGAGCTGATAGCTGCAAAAATACTTCAAATCAGTGCTGTGTTCAAGTTTCAGCATTGCCCACTGACCAGCAGAAAATTTCCTCAAGATCACAATTTGTCTGTAGAAGTATTTCACAGTATTTTTTCCCCCATCAAGCATGAAGCGTTATCAGGTCTCAGCTTCTGCCTGATCTGCCTAAGCTGTTCACATTGGTTACATAATGTGGTGGAACCTAGTTCATGTTGTTTGTTGTCTCTTATTGTCTGAAAATATATCATCAGAAAGCTGAAGTTCAGTCAAATCCACACTCTATTTGTCCCCCAGAAAGGCTACATATACCTACAAGAGAAGAGAGAATGAAATCTAACAAGTGCTTGTCCCAATTCTGGTGCCACCCAGTCCTGTTTATTCAATCATAGGGTGAGAAAACTTAACATATAAATGTTCTGATTCAGTACAAAAATTGAGTTATTCATTAGAAAACTGCATTTACTTGAAAGCAGAAAAGAAACACATTAAAACAACCCTAAAATGCCTCCTGCATCCAACCCTATGAACCAAAGTTGAGCAGCCTGAAGCACCTAAGAACTGTAGTAAGTAGTCAGGTGTTTACGGAGGGGCCCAAGCCCTAGGTCCTCTGCCAAAGTATTTGATGTGATACAATGAGAAACCAGCAGTAACAAACAGCAATTTAAACTTCCTAAATTACATTCTGTAAAGTCTCAGCTTGCCAAATGCTTGAATGAAAAAGGATGTGAAAGATGGGCTCTCCTTCATTCTAATTCAACCCAGATTCTGGGATTATCTGTTAAAAATAGGACAGTTTCTATTCTCTAATAATAATAATTTTCCATAGACAGCTGTTTGTGTGCCCATAACTTCACAATGGCTCTTTTTGCAGTGGATTGTAATAACAATTTCTTCAACTACATCTTTGAATTCAGAGCTATTCACAGTGAACACTTGAAAAATCCACTCTAAAGTGAATTTCAGCTTTGACTCTGCCTGCAAATTGCTACAAACCTTACACACAGACGCTTGATATAAATAAACTTTGCCCCCCTGCTTCATTCACAACATCTTTTTGGTGTGCTGTTTCAATATTCATTATTACCACTGCACAACTGGCCACCTTGGTTGATCAGTGCTGTTTGCTCTGGAAAGAAGCAGGAATCAAGAGGAAATCCATGCCATTGGAGCCACAGTGGTCCGATGGATAAGGTGTGTACAGATAAGTTAGGAGGAGCCAGATCACAAGACTAAAGAGGTTTTCTAGGACTATTTTAATATTTCCTTTCCAGCTCCTTTGACTCAGACCTTGCTTGTAACATCTCTATGAGAACAAAGAGGCCACTTGAACATTATAGGCTGAGGTCAAATAGAAAATTAATGATCTCTTATCACATTCAGACAAAGCTCCAGCTGCAAAGGGTGGGGTTGGGTGCTTTTCTGGTTTGTTTAATTGCCACTGAATCAAGGCTTGCCTAGTCAGAGCTGCAAAAGATGAGCTCACAAGCCATTCTCTGAGTCCTTTAGCCATGCCCACACCAGATCCTGGCCTGGCAATCCTTTCTGTGGCTGCTATCTTCAGTGAGAGCAAACGGAGCGCAAGTTTAATATCTTAATGAAACAAATGTCAGGCATTTGTTTTGTATGAATAAAACATCCCTGGCATAAACCTTGGTGCAAAACAAATTCCAAAAAGGTTGTAAATCAGAATTCAGCTTTCAGGGAGCTAAAATGTGTGTGTGAAAAATTATGCTGAAGAGCCAGCTCTATCTAAACTAAATCATTTGGCAATGTCCTGTCAGTGCAGGAGAAAAATTGATGTAATGTGCACATATGCAGAAGGAGTGACTCAGAATGATGTGCAAGCCTTACTGTAGCTAGTCCAAGAGAAAATACCTGGGAGTCAGGAAATCAAGCTCCACAGTTCAGCAGATTTGCCTGAGGATAGATGTTCTGGGTTGTGAAACTCTGTTTTTTCCCCCCAGAGTGCTGTAAAGATGTCTCATGCAAATAACTACAGTCTGGGTCAACTGATATCTCTGGGACTATTGTGCAAACTATAGTTTTATTTGGTGTTTATGGAAGAAGAGTTTCAGGAAAGAAACAAGACCGCTAGCAGCTAAAGGACTAAATAGCAGATTGATATCTGTAGCTCCTGGAGCAAGATCCATAGCCTAAACACACACTCATTAATCTATATGTAAGTCCAAGCATTTCCTTAAGTAGTCACGACAGTTTAATTGCCTATGAATATTCATATAAATGAGTTTTGTTTGTAAGAAGGGCAGCCATCTCAAATACTTCTACCAAGCTCTATTCAAGCAGAAAAATCATCTGAAGTCTCCAGTTTCCTGTTTATAAGAATTTGGGCTGCCCAGACAAAACAGAGCAGCAGGAACAATAGCACAGGGCTTGGATGACTCCTACGGCACCTCCAAGACTGGCTTGTCTTAGCTAAAGGTAACAGCACTCAACTTACTCTCATAGTCTTGGAGCCAACAATGTCAAAGTGATCTGGGATGTGTTTGTAAAGTCAGTACTCAAATGCATAATGAAATGGCTTCCCAGAATCATAGAATCACAGAACCATTTGGGTTGAAAGGGACCTCCAAAGGTCATCTAGTCCAACCACCCTGCTGTGAGCAGGGACATCTCCAACTAGATCAGGTTGCTGAGAGTCCCAAATGACCTGACCTAGAGTGGTTCCAGGGATGGGGCATCTACTACCTCTCTGGGCAACCTAAGCCAGTGCCTTACCACCCTCAGCATATTAAATTTCTTCCTTCTGTCTGATCTAAATATTCTTCTTTCAGTTTAAAACCATCCTGTCACAACAGGTCCTGCTAAAAAGTCTCTCCTCTTCTTTCTGATAGGCCCTCTTTAAGCACCAAAAAGCCACACCTTTACCCATCCCATTAGCACCCTCTATTTTACTGTTAATGTACACAAACTGAAAACACAACCTTGGGTCAGCTACTGTCCTTGAGGGGAATTTGCCCTTTGGAAACCTTCCAGAAGGGAAGAACATATTTTCCTGAAGAAGGCATCAGGTCCTTGTTCATTTGCTGGAAAAAAGTCCAGCTCTGTCAGGTATCATGATTGAGGTTTCTTGGAAAACTCTGATGAGGAGGCTTGCAATGAGAAGACAGAAAAATGATGTAGGCCTTTGCCAGTATAGCTATACCTCTCTTGGTCACCATGGTGAAGTGGGAATCCAGCTCAAATAGAGCAACAGACTGTCTCCCGCTAACTAGACACTGATGCTCCAGTTCATCCTACTGAAGGGCATCTGTGAGACAGCTCTGAGCACCACTCCTGAACTATTATGTGGAAGGTCACAGTGTTGACAAATGTTTTCAATTTTTTTCTGAAGTGCCACTCAGATCTGACTTTCCCTTGTTCTTCCCTGCTGCTACCCCAGCATAAATAGTGTGGGGTCATACAGGAACCACTCTCCCTCTCTCCAAAATGGTGTTGCTCTTGGATCTGAGGATGACTAATCTCTCCTGTTTACAGTCTGCTAGCTGTTTGAATCCTAACATAATTTAGATGACAGGGTTCAGGAGACTAGAGAATTACATGTTGCCAAGATCCTAAGGAAAATAAAAGACTTTTCCGGAGGTGTTTGGTAATTTCCCTCACTGCCTATACCATCACAGCTAGTTCTGCTACCCTGCTCTTCCCTCTATGCTCACAAGAAACACCTAACATATTCACCTTACCCATCAGAGACCTGAGAACATTTTCCAAGACACTCACAAGAAGGTGAAGAAGAGGCAGGAAGCAAAGTTAGTTATTTAATCATATCCTGGGCTGACCAGATTTTAAACAACTGTGTTGGTATGGGAGATTTCCTACAGAAATTCCCACTTGGGCATCTAGTCCATTCACAATACCTGTAGTATATATATAAAAATATATATCCCTTATATATATATGTAAAATCTCAAGTTGTGTGTTCACTTAATACCTTTATAACTGTCCAGTGAGCACTCAAATTATCTTTTGAAAAACCCTATTGTAGTTATATATCACTTATTTTAGCCTGCATTTGAGCCCATTAAATAAATCAAGGGAGATGTGCACCTCTAGAAGTCCATGGATATAGGTATAAAATGGTTATCTGTCTATAAACCACAGCTGAAAAATGTATGTCAGAAATGAGGAGTAAAGTTTTAACATTGCACATGATTTAGCTGTTAGAACAATTTAACATTTGGATGCTACACATGGGATGTGGGATAATTTTTGTCACTTGAAGTCTTTGAAATTGGAAAACTTCCTAGAAGATATGTTCTAGCTCAGGCACAAGGGACTGAGCTGCAGACTCTAACTCAAAACTGAGGTAGCCTGTTTAAATGTGATCTGCCTCACCCAGGATGGTGGGCTGGAGAACCACAATGGCCTCAAAATCTGTGAAAACATTTTGTCTTTCCTGCTTGGTATATCAGAAGGAGCTATAAGAGTATAATCAATGAAGATAAGATGCAAAAGGTGCAGCAAAGAAAACTGCAGTCAATTAAAGAATGAAGGATGAAGATGTACAGGCCCTATAGAACATGAAGTGAAATGTAACAGTTACAGAATGGTCCTGATAAATTTAATGACCACATTCCAAATTTAGAACTCTTGTTTCTAACTTCATAATTCTAAATTCTTAATTTCTAATCTCTCTAATTCTTAACTCTAAAATTCGTATTTTAGATATAACACATGAAGAAAAAGAACTCAAATAGCTGGGGAAGAATATAGGAACCCATTTTAAATATATTCAACCAAAAAGCTATCATAGTAACCTTAGCAAATAAAAGTGTTTAAGAGCATCTTTACTGGAGAATACCACATCAAGTGCTATATTTCTTCAGAAACCTGCCACTATTACTCATCTTAAAGTGGAAAGATTTGACAAGAATGGGAAAACTCAGCTGTGCCAGCCTAGCAGGTGTGATGGAAAGAAAGGTTTGAAAGCAAAGCCCAGGGTGGTTTTCAATGTTGTGCCCTTCTGGAGCTCCTTGCTATGAGTTTTACCTATCAGCAGCTATTTTGTACCAGCCAGTGGATTAGCAGATGAGCTTTTGAGTCATTTCTGGAAAAAAATGACAGGTGGCTGCTTGTGGAGTTGTTAGTGGAACAAGATCTTTCCTAGATTATGCTCATATTTCGCCTTTTGTTTTGCACAACAAACTAAAATGTGTTTTGTAGATGATTCCATTAGTAGGACAGAAAATATTACCAAGTAATGTGGAAGCATGGTCACATCAACTTGCAGAATACATAGAGGGGACACAAACTGAAGCTGAAAAGGAACACTAGCTACACTGTTATGTTCAAAAGCTAAAACAGATTTATTACTGTCTCCATATAGGCATGGGAATGAAAAGGCAGAAAACTTAGTCTCTCTCTAGCTAACTAGTCCAATTGCTGTCTAGTGGTACTGTTATTAGTAAATGGAAAACTTGTTGCACTAGGAATCAACAAGATGCTGACTGAGATGTTTTGGGCTTATTTTGTGTCAGTGTTCTGACAGGTACTGTTGGAAGCAGAGGTGGGTGGCTTCTGATAACAAGGGATGCTTCTGAAATTAATAAATGTTACTGAATCTAGATAGCCAAAGCTGAGCAAAGCCAAGCATTTTCTCTTTGCACCCTTCAGTGGAAATAACATGTAACCATGAGTTTACATCTAAAAGGAGAAACTCTGTTAAGGGGAAAGAAAAATAATGTTTGCTATGGAAAATACCATGGTTAGACATTTACATCAAGAGGAAAGAAATACCTCCATTCAGTGTTGTGTTTTCATTACATCCAACAGAGGAGAATCCTCTCTGGACACTGATCCTGTTCTCCCCATCCCTTTCTGACCTGTGCACTGCCTCATTGCTTTCTGTCACACAATCACAAAATTATTAAGGTTGGAAGAGACCTCTAAGGTCATCAAGTTCAACCATAGCTACCACTAACATGCCACTAAAACATGTCCCTAAGTAGAACATTACTGAAACTTTAGGAATATACTCATGCATCTACTGTTGCTAAGAGAAAATTCTGGTAAGTTTGGTAAGATGACTGACAATTGCTTCCATACCATTTTTTGTCCTATCTCTGCTCTGAATACTACATCTTTACCTTTAACTGCAATATGAAATCTACACCTTTAGCTGGTTACAAAGCTAGAGCTTCTCTCTTGGCTGGCCTTTCACTATGTTCTCACCAAAGTTCATTTTCCCTTACTTTATACCGTGGCACAGAGCTTTACATGCCATAGAAATCACTGAACAATGGCTCAGGTAACAATAATAACTGAAACAAGGTACAGTTATTTTTGTCTTCCTTATGCTCTGCCAGGAAAAGCAAACATTGATGATTGCAACTTCTCCCAGTGAATTTTTACTACAGTTTTATTACACTTTGGTCAGTTGATAAAAATAACTGCATTTCACTGCTTCTGTAACCTGAACTGCAAAAAATATTCAGGTTAACCATCACATCAGGATAATGGGCAATTTTCAAGTATGTTCTGATTCATTCTTTCTCCTATGATCTCCATTAAACTAGAGCAGAAAAATCCTCTCCAGCTCTCCAGAGCTTACTTAAGTCTTCTCTTCCTCGTGCATAAACCCCTGTATATTCTAGTCTACGTGCATTAAGATTCATCATTTTATGAGGATTCCTTGCTTTAAACGTATTTTTTCTTGAAACCTGGCCTCATGCTTAGTTCATTACTGGCTGTAAAAAAAGCAGCCAGGCTGGAAGGAAATGAATATAGAAGTTAGAAGTAATTAAGGCTCAGAGCTGGCTGGACACTCCTGCAAAGTGCAGATGACTACCTGTGTCCACATATGCAGTGCATTTGTCTAAGCTACTGGTGTGTGAAGAGCAAGGAATGGAACGAAAGCTCCTCTTGCTGCCCTAACTGCAGCAGATGCTGCTTGATGCCTGCTATAATACAGAAATATGTTCTCATGCTTTTACAGCAGCCTTGTCAGCCCTTTTGGTCCTACCTCTTGTGCCCTTGATTTCAGACCTCTGATCTAGCATTTCTTCTGCCATCCTATAATGAATAAAGAAAGAGACAAGTAGGTGATTGGGTGAAGCTTCAAGTTACTTACCGGTGAAGTTACTAGAGAAGATGCCATTCAGAGATTCTCTGTTTGTCTGATTTTAATTAATAGGTTTGTGTTTAAGATGAAATGCATTCAATTTGTGCACAGTGTAGAGAGTGTCACCTACAAGATCAGTTGTGTATGTAGCAATACACTTGTTATTCTCTGCGGACAAACGTACCGTGATATTGATAAAAAAGCAATAACTTTGATGCACATGTCAAAATCAGCCCTGATAGCTTATTACAGATGGTTAAATGAACATAACTATCTAATATTCAGCCTGTAATGTGCATTTGTACCATGGCAGATGAAGGTATAGGTCAAAGAATTAATTTAAAACACAATACCAAGTCTAATATTCACTGAGAATAAGTTTATAAGCATTCATGAAAGTACAGGGGACTAGTTCCCCACCCCAGGACCAAGCTGTAGACAGCTGATGATGTTCAGCTACTTAAAGCTCTTTAAGTGTCCCTGAGATCTTCTAGTTCTGGCCACAATCCACCAGCTTATCTGTAATCACCTTTCCATGTTTCCAAGAAGGGAGCGTGGCTCTGCAGGTGCCTGGGTTGCTACCAACCTCCTTCCCTCTGCAGCAAGCCAAGGTGAAAGTAGAGAGATGGTCCAGGCTTTCCCATGGCAAACTGGGTTGTGAGCTGGTCACTTGGAGTCTTTCATGAAAAAGTCTCTATCAGATCAACACTTTTGCTGATTTTGATGTATTTTATTTAAAGGAAAGGGAAATGAGGGCATAGTCAAGTGGCTCATACCTCTGCTTTGTGGAGAGGAAGAGAAAGGTGTATTCAGTGATGGCAGCACTGTGATGTACTTTGCTGCTAGGGTGTTTTTTAAGGTCATCAGCTGCATGATCTCTTCACATAGCACTTTCAGTTGATTACTACTTTCTAGTGTTTTCCTGTTGGTCCTTTTTTCTTTCTCTACATTCTCTGTCCTTTCTGCTATGCTTTTCCAATGAAAAATACCCACTGCAAATAGTTTGCTTGTTTGCTGTTTGTAGAGACCCGGTAGGATCAGAATTGGTATCAGCTTCCTTAGAAGGACATGGATGAACCTCATACAGGCTTCTCTGGGCAAGAAAATTCCCACCTTTTTATTCAGACATGACAGAGGAACACCTAAAAGATAAATATTTCATCTTCATGGATTTCAACTGACCTGATAATCAAGTCCATGTAGAGAAAAAATTTCTTTCTGTAATAAATATCTTCCTATGCAATAGGATAAGTCTGGGTTCTCCAGAAAAAAAGGTATTTCATTATGTAAAGGGAAATAAAGTTAGCTTGAACCAATGTAATAATCCTCCTTTGTGATTCCACAGAGCAGGAAGGTTGGATTACATCTGTTCAGCAGTGAAAGTCCACTAAAAATATGGCATCTATGATCTGAGGCACAGGGAATGGAAACTACTGTGCCACATTAAAGCTGAGATATAAAAGCAAGGATTTGGCTATATGTAAACAGCAAAACACTGTGGCATATTTTGGTGAGCAGTTGTGTACAATATTGTCATCTACTTCGTATTTTAGAAACAATAACTACACCTCAGTTATTTGGTTTTCCTCCTCAGGTTTGCACCGTCCTCCTTTTTTTTTTATTGAATTATAATACTGTGTTTGTCCTACTGCAGTTAAAAGCCACTGAGCCCTTTAACAGTTTCCACATTTCACTTTAGAGGCATCAGCTTTTAAGTAAAATGGCTCCTTTTAAGTGCATTGACAGGACACATACACACAACACACTTTGGGCTGGAATCCTATACACCTCCTATTATGACTCAGCTGCCCTATATTTGCAGCCTTTATTTTGTCAGATAAAAGAAAGAAAAAAACCCATACCAGTGCAGGCCAACTCACTGCTAATTCTAAGCCTCTGAAGAAAATTAAGATGCTGTAATACACCATTGTTGTCTCTACAATTTGTACTAGGCACCTGGATATGTTTCCCTAATTAATAGTTCCTTTAGTGTCCAGATTTAAAATAGCTATTAAGAGCTCTGGGTAGATGATACAGCAGTAGGAAATAGCATCACACCTGTCTCTGTTGCAGCTTCCCAAGTGTAAGCAGGAGTCAAAACTCCCCTCCTCATTAAATAAAAACACTGCTAGATAGTACATCACTTGGCATCTCCAAAGTGATGTACCTAAGACATACCATCTGCTAGGAAATTGCAAAAACATAGCCTGAGAAAAGTGGGACATCAAGGTGGAGCTTAATTTTCTTTAGTCAGTTTTCTGTCTATCTTGGACTCCAGCATGGATGGAGCAGGCATGGCTTTGGATGCCTGGAATTGTAATGGCACAATAAAAAACCCAACCAGCAAGGGAGCATGGCTATAAATGTAGCCCTGTAGGAAGAGGGAAATTCCAGTTCCCTAATCCCGAGAGAGACCTTTTTAGTAACCAAAAAGATTACTTTTGAAGAAAGCAGGAATCACAGTGTAGGATTCCCCTGTCCTGGTGAATGCTCTCAGCACTGAGTTCCAAAACTGTGTTTCTTTTTGCTTTTTCTTCCCCTGATCACAGGAATCTTTTACAGTGTTGCAAAATGCACAGACTGGGACTTGGAGCTCAGCCTCTATGCTGAGGGCTGGAAGTGCTTGCTGAAGGTGGGAGATTGAGGTGACCATAAATCCCAGATGTCCTACTTGCTGGAGGAGTAGGACAGAGGGAGCAGCACAGAAATGAGCAGACTCCCAACATCCTTCCTCCTTTCTGTGCATCACTAGATTCAGACCTAGCTTTCAGGCTGAGAAACAGCCTGAGAAATCCAAGTGTGTAAAAAAAGATGACTTTCCAGCTGCATGTGGTATGGCTCTTTTGGGCACCCTCCTTCAACATTCTGAGTGCTGTGAGTCTCAGTCAGGTCCCTGAGAGCTGGAGACAGAAATACACGAACATTCCCATCTGCTCACAGCCAGCCTTAGTCTTTCAGACATGCAGCAGTCCAGCTGGAGACACTGCTCTGCTCAGGTTGCCAAACAAACAGACAATTGGACAAAATCTAGGGGCAGAAAAAGTGGTTCCATTTGGAATAACGAGATCATCCCAGTTCAGCAACATGATTTCCAGCTCATAAACCAGGGATGCAACAGCAGGGCTGGCAACACCAACCACCACCATGCAGCTCCAGGCAGTGCTACCTGCAGCCTTCCTGAAGACCACTGATCTTCCTCCTTATATAGGTCCACCTTCCATCTCATACAGCTATTTGAATAAAAGACCTCTGGCATAACATTTCTACCTCTCCACTTCAGCATGCACATCTGCTCAGAAGCATTATCTGACTGATGTGCTGGTGGTTCTAGCACAGCTATTTTACACAGCAGCTAGTCACCTGGACTCCTGAGAAATTAAACAGTATCCCAGCCCTTTTCATCTCAAAATCCTGTGAGCAGTAAAGTTTCTACAGCTTACAACATCCAAGTCCTTGAAGCCACGACTGACAGTGCATTATCTGTAAAACACACATTTACCCAAAGACAGACCCTGAATATGATCTTCACAGAAGAAACATCTCTGCTTTGCTCCCAGCCCTAGCCTCCACAGGTCTTTTTTAACTCCTCCATCAGCACCTAGGGTATCAGCACCCTTGCTCTGACTGACATAGCACCATGAAGAGGAGGCTGCTTTTCTGGAAGGCTGCTTGTGCCAAGACCTTCCCCTAGTGCTGCAGGAGCTGATAGAAAGCAGGTAATTGCTACACTTTGTTTCTGCATGTCTGAACTGGGTTTTCTGGAAGTTCTGCTGCAGGATCAGGGTCATCATGTCCTGGATAAAGGCTTGTGTGAGAGGTTAGGGCTCAGCAGACCACTAATCCAGTGACAGATGCTCTCTATTACCCCCTTCTTTCCACACTCCAGGAAGGAAAAGAATTAACAGAAAGAGATAGAGACTTGTGGATGGCAAATGAAAACTTAAACAACTTTAATGAAAATAACAATACAATGAAACACATACACAAATACATACAGAACCAATACCACACTCAAATCCCCCTTGATGGTAACTTCCTCACTGTCAGCACTGTACTGTGGCAGAAGGACTCAGCAGTAGATGGGAATTAGACTCTGGGGCTCAGAGAGGGTGAATGCCCAAACTTCTTTTTGTATTTGCTATTAATTAGGTGCTAAATGGCTTAATCCTTACATACCTGCCTTGCTTGGGTCTTAGCCTTTATGGAAGAGACCCAAGGCCCAAGCTTGGTGTGGGAGTTTAAGGGACTGACCCTCAGTTTTATACTGGATATTATGTATATGGAAGGGATTACCTTGTTGGTCAGTTTAGGGTCACCTGAACTGTCTGCTCCTCCCTGCAGGTGCTGTCTCTTCATTTGCACCCCAATGTGGTACAGTACCTTTAGCAGTTTTTAGAGGAGCTAAAATAGATGGAAAGTAAGATCACTGACCAGAGTTAGTTCTGTTCTAACTCAAACTAGGACAGCTTGAAAGTGCTGGTCACTGTTTCCTAATTATGTGAGAAGTGGCTTTTTAATATTGGCATCATTTTTCTCTAAAGAGAAGCATTTGATGAAGTACAGGCCACACTGGAGGGAAACCACATGGCAGGGCTGAGCTCCTCCATCCTCAGCTTTCAGGGACACATGGGCTGTGTGAGATGGGAAAGTACTGAATTGGTCCTCTTAGGCCTTCCTTTCTTATCTTTGAGGGCTAAAAAGTGAATTATGAAGCACAGTAGTTAAGCTCAGCACTAGCCAATATTCCAGGTTTTTAGCCATCTTCCGGGGAGAAGATGGGAGAGCTCCATTTATAGCATCTGCAAAGTCGAAGGAGAAACAGTGTGCAAGAAAACATGCAAATATCATTAGCTGAGAAAAAAATAAGTGTGCTTTTTCCATTTTACTAACCCAGCATCCAGGGGTGGTGATTTCTTCCAAGCCTTACTATCCCTTTAAGAAAGGCTAAAAACACCCTTCGGAGACTTGTAATGAAATAACATTATTTATCAGTATTAAATATAGATAAACAAAAATGAGAAACAGGCTTAATTGAAACCCTTGGTGAAATCTGGCTAATCAGTTTTCATTTCCAGGAGGCTTTAACTTATGTTATTTAATTTATTATTTATCTGTTCTATTTTGCTTTTGCTTTTCAGCCCCAGCACTGGGCTTTGGGCTCTTTAGAAACCCTTGGTGAGAGGTTGGAAGCATCACCCCTGACTTCAATTGGGCCAGTACTTTCCCCATCTTTGGATTTTACTGAGGCTTTGATAAGCTTGATGATCAAACAAGGGTTCTCCTGACTTCACTAGGGAGACTAATCTTGAATCCAAGCCACATTACAATATATTTCCTGACCACCAAAGAGCTTTTCCTTTTGGACCTGGTTTTACCTCCATCCCATGCAAACACATTGTCATTTTACCTTAATTTATAGGCATCAAAGTTGCTGCATCAGGAAACTGAGGTTATAGCTGTTGAAGAAACAAACCCCATGTTGTAACAAACTGCTTTTTTGACAGATTTTCTCTGTGTTCCTCCTTCTGAGTCATTGTCACACATTTTAAAGGCCAGATATACATGTAAAGCTCTTGATGGCAAGAGCTGTGCCCTTTCTTGTGGTTTCTGCAGGCAGACAATTGCTGTCCTGTATCTTTCCTGGTTGGCTCTGGTTGATGATGCTCAATTTGCAGCTCAGGACTTCCTGTGTCACTGGAGCCTGTGACATTGCCTACCAGAACTGGAAGTGAAGTGGTTAGGTTTGACTGTGTTACATCTGGGTAGAGCAGATGAAAATGTTTGGATTAACAGTGGTAATAATTGGCCATGTCCTTCCCCAAAAGTCAAAGCTTAAAAATGTCTGTGGCATTCAGGGTTGTGGCCAGGGAAAGCAGAGCATCATTGTCCATTTAGAAGTAAGGGGCACTACTGGATCAGTCCATTTAGGCAAGTATTTTATCATAGAACCATAGGATCATAGAGTGTTTTGGGTTGGAAGGCACCTTTAGAGGTCACAACAGGCCAAGCTAAAAAGTCTGTCCCCATCTTTCTTATAGGCCCTTGAAGTACTGAAAAGCTGCAAGAAGGTCTGCCTGGAGCTTTATCCAGACAGAGCAACCCCAACTCTCCCAGCCTGTCCTCATAGCAGAGGTGCTCCAGCCTTCAGATAATTCCTGTGGCCTCCTCTGGACTTGCTCCAACAGTTTCATGTCCTTCTTGTGCCGAGGACTCCACAGCTGGAGCCAGCACTGCAGGTGAGGTCTCCCCAGAGCAGAGCAGAGCAGTGCAGAGGAGCACAATCCCCTTCTTCAACCTGCTGGCCACACTGCTGGTCATTTCTGCCCCCCCAAAATATCATCTGAGTTGTATGCACAAATTAATCCTCACAATATACCTTTGAGGTAAGGAAGTTACTTGATCTCCATTTTGCAGGCTGAGGGGACTGAAGCTCAGAGTGATTTGCCCAAAGTCACAATAGAAAATCCTAACAGCAGCAGAGAGGTCCTGTGGGTCTCCAGCTCCTCTCCAGCTTGACACAGGAACCTTGCAATAATCCAGAAATTATTAAAATGTTAAATGAGTTGGAACGAAAAGTTCTGTCCAGAGCTGGAGTCATCATCTGGATTATTGACTCAGTTCTTTGAAAAAATACACAAATGCAGCAGCTTTAGGAATGCAAATAGAGCCAATAAAGAATTCTCAACTGAAGGGTGAATCAAAAAGGAACCATCTATAGTTTATACTTCTGCGGTCTCTTCCATCTCCACAGTGATAGAGAGCATGGCTGTGCCACATATCTGAAACATATGTTGATTTTTCTGCTTGTCAGCTAGTTAGACTCTGGGGGAATTCTCCCACAGTGGTTAGGCTGAGATAGAGCAAGAAAGAGGGCAAACAGCTTGTGGGCTTGAAGATCTTCTTCTGTTCCTCCTCAAGATGTGAGCGGGAGTGCCTGCCCTTGTCCTCTTCCACCCACCCTCGTCCTCGTTTCACGCCTTGGAGTTTCCATCCTTTTCCTCACTGAGAACACTCAGGAGCAAATTGTTCAGGATGGAGGGAGAAAGACACAGATGTGACCACCTGCTGCATGTGCTTTTCTTCTCATGGGCTTTTAAAAAGGCACTTCATACTGGAATAAAGGAGAAGGAAGAAAGAGTGGCCTGTGGTGTGCTCAGCACTGACACAGCTGGAGCTGGCCGGGGGTGGTGGGGTGTTATTTTTTACAGGTTGGCAACCAGACACTTCTAGCAATGATATACTTTTTGGTTGTTTGTTGTTTTTTTTTCTTTTCTTTGCCTTTTTTTTTTTTTCTTTTCCCAGAGATTGCCTGAGTGTAGATGTGCCAACACAGGTTCCGGTTTTACCACAGCTAATTCTCTTATTTCAAAGAGAGGAAATATCCTTGGACAAATCTGCTTTGTCAAGGTTGAAAACGTTCCACACCACAGATGGTGACCATAAGGTGCAAGTGAGTTTTCAGCTGAACTGGTGACACCTTACCCCTTTGCTTCACTGCTGAAGATTTTTCGAACTAGTTTTTTCTTATGAGAAGCTGAGCAAGATCCTTCTCTCCAAATGTCTCTTCCTCCTGTTAGCTCCTCACTTCCATATTCATAGCACTCCTGCTGCTACTAGCACTACCATGCGTAGCACCTACTGCAAATTGTCCAGTTCCTGTTGTTAGGATGGCAGTTCCCTTTGGTTTTTGAAAAATTCATTAAGTGAGGGGGTGGGAGGGGTAGCAGAGTCCTGTTCTGGTCCAGCAGCCTATTGTAGGAGGTGGGTTTTTTTGTCCCAGGTGTGTTCCTGCACGATGGCTTGTAAGCAGATGAGCACCTCTACTTTCATGCAACAGCAACTGGTTGCATTTAGATGATCTGCTGTGCTGCAGCACACAGTCAATTTTTTTTCTGCTTGCAGGGATATTGTCGTGGGGAGTTTCCCAGCAATGGTGTGGGGATTTCAGGCCCTTCTAACATGGTGTGAGATTTTTCTTGTGGACTGAGCAGAGCCTCACCGGGAGCAGCGATGGCAGCTTACCATAATTGGTACCTTGCTCTTCTGATTCCTCTCCACCGAGGGGTTTTATGTTAATAGGAAAGAACCCACCTGTGGTTGGTGGCCTCAGTAGCTGTATCTAATTTTGTACTTGTGTAAATTCCCCCATTTCGTGGTGATGCCTCTTGTTATTTTGTGGTGCAATCATTGGTCCTCACTTCTCTTTTCTCCCTGACTAATTCCTCCCACAAAGAAAAAGAAAAAATCCAGTTTAAGGCTGGCGGGTGTTAGGGTTGGCTTGCTTCAGAGACAACAACAAAAATACAAGGCTAAAAGGAAACCTGAGTCTGTCTCTGGGAAACCAGAACAAAAAGTAAAAGTAGATGGCTATGTCTTCCCTCCCCAAAGATCTCATCTTCCTTTGCCTTGCCTTCCTTTAACAAAGTGACATCAGGAGGAGTTTGTTAGCAGAAGGGTAGCAGGCTGGGGACATAAGTTACTTCAGCTTCTTTAAGAAGTGGTGTTAAGTATTAAATGTGCTTTGGGGCAGCTCCTGTAATTCCTCTCCTCATTCATGGCACATCTTTCTAGAGTGAAGAGCTACATACACGTTGTGTCAGTGTAATTCAGGATCCGTCCCTTATTTGGGGGCTGTTCAACAGAAGGAAGCATCCATCCCCAGATTAGAGGTGCTACATGGCTCCCACAAAGAGAAACCTGGTCCTCCTCCCCTCCCTCACTGTTATCCTTGCACCAATCCTAGCTATATATTCACTTCTGGCATGTCTCCATAGCACTGCTTCCCTATTTCTCTGCTGTGCCACCAGACCATGTGCATGGTTTGAACGCCATCTCCCTTTGGCTTCTCTGTCACAGGTGGCATTCCCATCCCAGCATATCAGTCTCCATCTACCTCCTCTCCTGCCAGTTCCTAATACAGCTTCAACCTGCAGCTGCTGTCTCCTGGAACCCATATAATATCCCTTGTGTGGGCTACATAGAACACAAGCTGTTTGACCTACCATGTCAAGACCCACCATGAAGTTGTCTTTCTTAACCTTTCATTTAATCTGTTGCTTTTGCATTCAGCTTCCAAGCTCTGTCTTCAGACTTTCTGTCCTCTACCCCTCAAATCATTAGGGTACTTGCAAAGGACTTGACAATTACTTGGTCATACTTACCACACTGACCCATTTGTCTTGTTATGTATCTTCTTATATCACTAGCTCTGTTTATATCTAGTGTTCAGCTTTATCACAGTGTCTTAACAGGTACCTGAGGGTTTAGGAAGGTGTATAAGTTATGCTATTATGGAAGGAGCAAGGACTGAAAACAAAAATCACCAAATAGTCAGAAGCTCACAATACTGATAGCTGGGTCTAACTCTTTACAAACCTTTTCTTCTGCTGGCTCCATTGGGAACAAGACCAAAGCCAGCAGTGTTTTCCTCCCTGGTGCTGCTAGTAGCCCCACTTGAGCCCTCTACTTCTCAAATGCTCTGTTGTTGCCAGATCAATTGTTAGCTTTTTTGGGGTCCACCTTCTTCAAGACCTTGAACATCTTGTTGACATGATCTGCTTAGTGAAAATAACTCAAAATAAGCATATTGACATAAACTGTGAAAGTATTGTAAATAAATGCTTCCACAGCTTGAGGAGACATGCAAACTATTGGCCATTCCAGCATGTAATTTAAATATATTTAAACTTGAAATAAATTAGTGATAATAAGATTCCACAGTGTAATACATCTTTGAGTGTTTTAAATCAGACATAAATTCTTCAATGAGGTTGATCAAGTCTTAGCACATTTTTCTAGAGATTTAATACTGCATGATTTAAGTATATGATACTATTTTGGTGTATTGTATGGCATATTGCACAGATTTAAATAGTCCTGGTTAGGATGAAGGTTTTATAGCTCAGTGTCTCTGTACTTTGACAGATAGATCTGCTGGCCCAGCAATAGTTTCTGTATGCAATGTTTGATGAAGGAAGCTTAACTGCTATATAGTGGTTGTTAACTGGCATACTACTGCCTATTAAGCACAGATATTTGTGACCATTTTGAAGATATTTTTACATGGGGGAAGAATTAAATCTGTATCCAATATATGTTACTAAAAACAATGTTAGTGCCATCTTTTGGGCAAGATTTTAAAGCACCTAAGTTGAGAAGTTGGATGGTCTAATTCTACAGGAACCATTTGCACAGCTTGCATCTTCAAGTGAATATGCTGAAGACAAGTGAAAAAGCTTTATGCTTCTGCTTCAGTGATGTTATTTTGGGTTGCAGAGCAGTCAGACAGTATTGAAAACCAGGGCTTTTTAATATTGTAGAGTGGTGTCACTACTTCCAACTTCTGACTCATCAGTAACTATTGCTTACTTCTCAAGTGGAGGATTTTTTCCAGTAACTGGATGTTCTGAATGAGTTTATAGTGAAATGCTGAGCCAGTGTTAACTCTGAGTAGAACAACAGCTTTGATAGCATCTACATTCATTCAGTTTTTCTCCTCCTTTCACATCTTCTTCAGCTCATCAGGAACTTATTCCTCTACGTTTGGTTCTGTTGAATACTGAACAGACCACACTTCCTAAGTAAAGATATTTTAGCTGTAAAATAGAGCTACCTCTTTGGTTGATGAGATGAAAAATTGGGGATAGCCTGTCATTTCTGGAGTTGGTCTTAGACAATGGCCCATCTCAGGGAAAACAAGGATTGACCCACTAAAACTAGAACTAAAAACTTCAGTCCACTAAAATCAGAACTGAAAACTTACACTAAAAACTTAAATTAAAACTTACACCATACACTTCATACCAAGACACAGAACTTGTTTATTCTCAGCATAAGAACAACAAGTGAATTTTCAGGTCAGGTTCAATTAAGATCTTAGAGCTGTTTTGGATTTCTTTTTATTGGCTTCAATTAATGGACATATATTTTTGTGTCTGTGTAGCTCAAGAGTCACACAAACAGCTCAAGCTGTTTATTTAAGAGATTGCATCACCACACATCTGACAAATGCACTCGCTGCATTTACGGCATCGTCGCGCCGAGTGCATTTATTTGAACTTTCCACCGTGGACATGGGATCACACATTCAGATAAACACAGCTGTGTTTATTTCAGGCTGTACAAATCCAGATTGTAGATGTATGTCTGGAGCCAGTGGACTGCACATGCACTCTGCAGGATTTTCAGACTCTTTAGAGCTTCAGTATTTGTCAATCAAATGTCTGAAATGCATCGAAGGCTCTTACCTCATGTAGAGCTGGGGAAAGATACACAAGGAGTCCTTTTCATGATGTGCTTCAAAATGGCATAATATTTGCTGAACACTTGATTGGGTAAAAATATTTAACCATCTTTGCTAAGGATTAATATTCCTACTCCCATTTGGGTGGATGTCTTCATTGGTGTCCTACTTGAACTTACAAACCACACCACTGACTTCAGTGTTGTCACTTAAAGGTCATGATAGGTTGGTTGTACACTAAAGCTCTGGTTTCACTTTTACTATTCAAGCAAGTCGTGTTGCTCACGTGAGTTGAAGTCAGTTGTTTAATGACTTCACTGTTTGCTGATTTGGGCCTAAAAATGTTTCTTTATTTGCAATATGAGTGAGCTAATCTATTATTACCAGGACAAGAAAAGAGCAGCATTGTGTGGCACAGTAGCGGTTGGTGGGGTGACATTTTAAAGCCACCATTGTGGCGGTTAAGGCCTTGGTGATTCAAAGTCTTGAAACCAGATGTTGAGTAATCCCCTGGGGTTACTTGTGGGCTTGAGTTGAGCTTAGGTATTATTTTTTTTTCATTCTTTTGTTAAAAGACTGGAAAAAAACACATCTGACCCAAGAACAGAGTTCCCTATCTTCAAATTCTCCTGCAGCAAAACACAAAGAACTTCACCAAGAGCTATGCATGCTCAGGACTCAAAGTCCATGAAGGACTGAAATCACTGAACATACTGAGATATTTCCCCCACCAAAAAGAAGAAAAAACTAAAGTCGCATTATGCAAGAACTGCTTTTACACCAATAAATCAAAAACATTTAAAAGAAATCTGTCTTTTTCCTTGCCCTAAGGCTGGCTTCTTTTTCAGTCTTAAATACCTACATGCAGGGTTTATTAATGAGTGTATTTCTTACACTGTAGGCCCAAGGCTTACGGTCTGCTGAACTGTGGTTCAAGCAGATGCTGGGGGTAGTTTTGAGACAGAATGACTTCAGATCCTCTCAAATGCAAACTCCTGGTCTTTCAATGGCTTAGAGAAAGTCACTCTCCAGGACAGCCTGGAAACTCCCTCATGCTATCCTGTATTTCTGATGTACAAGAAACCCCAAGAGACCCTCAAGTCAAGACCAGGAGATGACTGATAAATACTTACCACTGTAGAGGAATCCAACAGAATAAGTCTGTTCTCCTCTGCTTCCTGAAGCCAGAACAAGAAAGATTAGTGACTTATGATAATGTCCAGCCCTGTGTGGTGTTGGTAGGATAACCAAGATCCACAAAAAACTAGGTTGAATGTGCATAGGCATCCATGGAAAAGCTGTGTGCTCCTTTTTCAGCTGGAAGCCAGGGGAAGTTGGCAGGTTGCTCTGAATTTTGCAGCGTGAAAAAGCAGGAGCAGAGCTCACCCATGCAAAGGCAGAGAAAAGAAAACCAATGTGTCACTGTTGCTTGCATTTTGACTGCATTAAAGCCTGAGTTAATGAGTTAGGGAGAGGAGCATTTGGCCCAGTGTGGAAGAGCTGCATTCCAGCATGGAGATGTGATGTGGGAATGCAGATCTGAGCTAACTGCATGTGGGTATCTCATAACTGTCATAGTGTCAACAGTGGGGCAAGCCCCACAGCAACAAGCCCCTGCAGTTAAGATCTGGAGTGCACAGCTTATAGATGATTAACATTCCAAACTGTCTCAATTAAAGCAAGCTCTGATTTACTTTCCTGAGCTGCAACCACATGTCCTAACTGCTGTATACCTTTGTTTGAATTTCTGGATGTTCTTTGTTTTGAGCCATATGTTAACATCTAGATAAAATCAAATGCAAAAATGAACCTCATATTCCATCATTGATGAATTCAAGAGGAAAAGTGTGATTTGGTTACATTTCATATCCTCTTTGTGTCTACTTTGCTCAAGAATTAGTAATTAGGACACAGCATTGCAGCCTAGCTAAAAATAAGGTCATTTGTATATAATTTATTTTCCTATCAGTTGTAGTGAAACAACTTTGGGGTAACATGGCTGATTTGAAAAGTATAATTATTGGGGTACAAGTGTACAATTAATATCAGAACCCACCCTACATGAAGGATCAAGTAAGCAGAGTTGGGTCTTTGGATAGAAGGTCTGGTAAATACTATGTGATTATATACATTGAGACAATACTTATAAACATGTCTTCCATTTAACTTTAAATATCCTCATTTAAAGTTTGAGAAAATTCAACAGTAAAATAATGCTTTACACTGCTTTGATGCTGGAGCAGAAAAATGATGTGGGTAGACACTATATTATAACTCTGTATATTCAAAAGCTGCAAATTTGATAAGGTAATCTGCTGCTTCTCTTCTGTTACTCTTCACTTGGCAATTAGATTTAAGCAGCAGAATCCAGTTTTCTGATAAAAGTCATTATGTAAAACCCACGAATACATTCACATTGTGAATATTAGGGTCATCTTGTAAAAACTGCAAAACTAGCTTGGCAAATCACAGTTATTTTTGTTAGACCTTTGCTTTTTCTTTTTTCATATGTATGTTCCTAGTTTCAGACGACTGGTACAGTACAGTTTGCATTTCAATAGAATGAGATAAGCCTTCTCCTCCTCCAGCCTAAAAAAGTATCATTTTATAAATAACAATGAATAATGTCAAGTCTTAGAAGTAGCTCTGTGAATAACCCAGCAAGACATTTGATACAGAGATGCATTTAACGAGTCATCTCAGAAGATTGCTCATGAAAATAGTAGCAACATTTGTTAAAGAAAGCTTGGTCTTGAT
>VWZO01001195.1:579881-604881 GCA_013396975.1 Bucco capensis
TGGAAGGAAATCCAGCAGGAAAAAAAAACCCAAAACCAACTCTTTTCAGGATCTCAACTTCCAGGAAAACTCAAGCTGTTCCTTTATGAACCTGCTCTGCTTTCTTTTCCTCTGTAGTCACTGCTGGGACTTGAGAGCAAGGAAAGTCAAGCATAAAAAAGATTTCACTTCCACAGGAAAGTCACTAAGAATGAATCCCAGGGAATATGCTAATTTTTTTGCCCGCTCTAGTCACAGCTACCTTCAAGTCCCACTGTGAAAGTTCACATTTAATAAGGTGTGATTAACGAATTCTCAAGGAAGCCAAAAATTGCATGTTATGAAATGAAGGGGAGATCTAGCAGGAAGGAAAATACAGGAGAAACCACAGATAGAATGAGCCAAGTGACTGGGAAATTCGTGGATGACTGGAAACTGGGACTTAAACTCCATTTCTTTGTATGAGGGTTTCCTAAGCTTGCACACATACAGTGCTTCTTTTTGTCCCCTTTCTTTCTTTTACAGTAAAACTGAAAATTCCAGCTAGATACATTGAACTATAGCAGTATTACTTTTAATATCCGTTTCTTAAATATGCATTTCTGCCAATTTAACCTGAAAGTGAAGCTTGAGGAAAACTCTGGGCTTTGAAGCTCCAGCCCTCACCAAATCCAGAGGCAGGAGGCAGCTATCTGTGATTCAGAACACAAGTTTTGCCATGATGGGGAAATCCATCAGATTTCAGCATGATCAAGTCACTTACTCAAATTAGCTTCCAATCCCAAAGCACTCTCAACCTAAGCACTCCTCATGCCTCAGCACTGCCAGAAGAAAACCTTCATGGATGAGGTGGGAGTTTTCCCAACACTACCAACCACCCAGCTGGATGCACCTGTTTTCCTGCTGTATTTTTGCCTCCTCCTAGCTGTCCTGCTGAGCTCACTCAGATACCAACATGCTACTGTCCCATTGCTCCTAATTCCATAGTTGTTAATTTCATTCTTCTTTTGTTCCTCACAGACCTTCTGCTTTTCCTTGGCATCTTTTTTTGTATGTCCTTCTCCTCACTGAACTGCCCACGCTGTCTCAGTCCCTCCCTCTGGCTTACTTTTCCCTACCATCAACAAGCCCAACCCTTATCTTGTTCCACTTCTCCACAATGCTGCTCCTTCTCCAATGCTTCAAATTTCCTGATTTTTTGGGTGCACACTACCTTTGATGCCCATAGCACTCTTCTCACCCTATAGTTGTGCTCCATCCAGTTGCCCAGGTCTTCTCCTCAAACAGAAGCCAAACACTTCCATTGTTTCTCATCCAGGCTTGCCTCCACCCTTCTTCAAGGCTGGGAGATGGGCTCATCCCTTGCATGCAGCATTCATTCAACCCTGCAACTCCTGCTACCTAGGACCTACCCCCCCCTCCCCAACCAGCACAGAGGTAGCCTGGCAGGGAATCATCTATATTTTATAAACTAATTTAGAAATGAGATGATTAAAATGCTTCATATTAATTTATATTATTACTAAAAAGGCTATACTGTAGCTATTTAGTCTACCACATCCATAGCAAGGACTCAGTTTTGATCTGAGGGAACATGACAGCTTGAGCAAAGTTCTTTGTTCAGACACCACACAACATACCTTAGCAGTGTGCAGGGTGCAGCTGTTACAACACTAATTGAAATATGTTTTAAAATGTATCAGGTTTCTGAATATTTGTGGAAGAATTACTTTTTTTCCCTGTGTGCAAAACCCCAGCTTATTTCAGCCATTTCAAAGGAGATCCTAATGCCTACAATGCATTAGAAGGCCATAAAATAAAGCTGAAGAAAGGTATTTTACTTTCAGGATGGGGGTAAGTCTATAATTGTAGGTGGATAGGGCTAAGCCTACAACTGTAGATGGATGAGGAGAACCACCCATAGGTAATAGGTAGATGGGAAAAGTCTACAATTGTAGGTGGATGGGGAGAACCTACAACTGTACGTGAATAGAGAGAAACTACAATTGTAGGAGAACTTAAAACTGTAGGTAGTCCTGGCTGCTTTATCAGCTATTTAGCTAACACACAGAAAGACTTCTGTCATGCAATGTCATAGTGGAAGGGTCAAAAAAGAGCAGATTTGAACATCTCAACCCACAGGTCTCATCTGAGATGACCTGCGTCATTCTATGGGGGATGGAGCTAGGAAGGAGGTACCCAAAGCAGCTCATGCGAGGGCTCGCAAAACACTTGTGTGGGATCAGGTGGATGCGTGATGTAGATAGCCCATTTTGCAGTGGGACTAAATCATAGAATCATAGAATGGTTTGAGTTGGAAGGCTCTTAAAGATCACCTATTTCCAATCCCCAAATGAGAGATTTCTCTCAAATATCTAAATGAAATGTTCGGGCTTTCTTTTATTCCACCATCTGCGTAAAGAAGTTCCTGCCAGGGCCTGCACTCAAGGTACAGAGGGGGAATCAGAACTAATCTGTTTGCAAAGGCTCCAAATTGCATTTCTGTTGAAAAAACAGAAACAATCAAAATATCTCTAACAGCAAGTATCTCTCAGCCTTCCCGGGCTAAAAGTCTTCAACTGTAAAGCTGCATGTTTGCCATTTGCAGTGGTATAAAAGTCATAAGGCATCAGATCATAAACTGTCACTGGTCCCAGACTACATATCACCCATCCTTTGCCTTAGGCAAGTGGGTCTTTCTTCTTGGGGGGGGGGCACAACTAGAAATCCCACTCATTGGAGGAAAGAAGGAAACATTTTTGTGACAGTTTGTTTTGGTTTTTTTTAAAGGCAGTTCTTTTGAAGCTGCTCAGGGGTTTGGATGTTAGATGGAGTCCCAGTGGAGATGGATTAGTAGCCAGAGTGCAGCGAAGCGGTCAAAGGTGCAAGATAAATGCAATTTATATCTAATTGCCCAAGCTGCACCTGTTCTGTTTTGAATGGGAGACCTTGTCTACAGAACCAATTTCACAAGCAGAGAATACATCCTTTTTTTTTTTTTCTTTTTTCCCCACTTTATTTGAGTGTAAAATGGGGAATTCTAAACTTATATCAGAGTAAAGCAAGAAAAAAATATCCTTTAAATAGCATGTAAATTTTTTATGAATCAAGCTCTAAATAAAGAAAACTCCTGAGCTGGGAATTCAAAACACTAGCCAGAGAGAGCTGATTTGCTACCAGGCTCAAGAACAATATTTAGTTTACAGAATCAATCTGGAAATAAAACTAGTGCTTGCATCAGCATGAAAGCTACAAAAATAAAAAAGAGGTCTTAATAAAATATACAGTGGAAAAGGAAAGGATGAAAGCACTAGCACAGCTACGAAGCCCTCGACAGCCCACACAAGTAATAAAATAGAATATGATGTAATATAGAACAACAATGAAAGGGTTTAGAATTTCTAGGTAGGATTCTGAAAAAAAAAACACCCCACCCTGTTTCCAGCTTTTGTTGCAGCTGCAAGTTTCCTTGTGAAGCTATCCTAGAACTGGTGTGTGGCACACATGGGCTTTGACGGTGGCAGAACAAATGCTAACCTTCACCTTCCTCCTGATCCAGCCCAGTGCAGTGTTGATGACCCAGGTGGGGCTTGATTGCTATCTAGGAGCCAGGATATTTCCTTGTTTTCTAGGTGCTCCATTCTGTTTGCTCTCCTGCTGAATTATCTACTACTGTTTTCCCCCCTTATCTGCAACACATTTGTTTGCCAAATGGCACTGATGCTTTGCCATGAAGGCAACTATCTCCTTCACCTTTAGTAAGAAAAGTGTCTTGAACCTTGTGCTAAGCAGCTTGGAGAAATCTGAGATTAGATGCATGCAAATGAAGCAGTATCTGCTCAGCTAATTTCAGCCTGGCCAAAGTTAGAATAGATTCGTAAGACCTCTCAGGAAAATAATGTGAGTGCTTAATTCCTGTGCTACCTGCCATGCTCTGGCTTTAAATAAAGAGGATCCTGTAAAATTAAAACTTTGACATGGATAAATAACTTCTCCTAGAATTAAATGGCATCCCAAGATTGACTTGGCATAATCTGGTCCTGTAGCAAGCAGTGGCCTCTACACTCATTTTCACTCCAGCCAGAACCAATGCAATTCACTCATTGCAGCAACATAATAAATTTTCCTTCTCCACATGAAGTTAAAAGCTATTGCAAAATACCACTAATACAGCATAAATTAAAGCCATAAGTCTATAAAGTCATTATGGATTGTGACATTTGGGCCTCCTTTTCTACTGTGCTCAAGCTGTGCTGGACACAGCGTATAAAGGTAATCGCTGAGCTCCTCGGAGTGAAACCACATGGTCCTACCAAAAGTTCTTGGGTTGACATAAGAAATGGGTCAAACCCCATCCTTCTTCTTGCCCTGACAGGGAAACTCATCTCCACCACAACATCTACAAAATTCCTTGTTTCTTCTTTACAGTAGTTAGTGTAGCCCAGGATCAAGCCAGCTCATGTATGTCAATATTTTTGCTTCAAATTATTTTGTTAAGGTCTGCAAGCAGGAATGTGGCTTCTGGCTGACATTTTTAACCCTTGGTTGCAATAGGTATGTGGACCATGAGAAGTGGTGACAAAAGAAAAGCTGAAATGTGATTGTTCAAATATCGGAAAGAAGACCTAAATAGCCATGTAGTTCTTTTTTTTCCACTATTTGTGCTTCTCCAGGAAAGATGGAAAGTGTTCCAATTCCTCCTACAATGTATTTTTAATGAAGCAATAAAGGATCATGATCAGCTGGTCAGAAAACAGCAGCTGACTCAGAAAAGAAGTTTTCTCTCTCTCTCTCTCTCTCTCTTTTTTTTTTTTTTTAGATTTCAAAAAGTTGATTGAAAAATCTGGGCCTACTCTTACAATGACTTCAAATGGAGAAGATGGCTTGACTTTCAATTTGGTTCCTTCCACTGAACACAGACTGCAATTTCACACCTTTGTTATTACTGCAATTACAAGCTTTTTCCAAAAACTATCAGATTAATTAGAAATTCACTGTAGGTGTGTGTGAAGCCATTAGCCAAAGTCCCAGCACTGGGACTGAAGGCTGTGAATGAGTTATGGAGGCTAGCCCAGCCAAGGTCTTCAGAGCTCCCAACCACCTCTATCGTGATGCGTGGAGGCTCCATGAAAGCCAACGCATCCTTAATAATACTTCACACTTTATCTAGCAAGTTCCATCACAGGAGTTCAACTTGCATGAATTAAGATGTATGACATGCCAGAGAGGCAGCCTGGTATCATTTCCCTCTCTTTCAAAGATGGGTGAAGGTGAGAGAAAGATGAAGCAGTTTTGCTGAAATTTGGAGAGGAAGTCTGTGGCAAGGCAGAAAAGAGTGCCTCGGTGCCTTTGCCACAAGACCATCCTTCCTGTCTCTGAATGCCACACTTGAGCTTGATGAGGTGCTGTAGTGCTAGCATATTAAATATGACACCTCATACATGTTCTGGATCATAAGACTGAGTCCCATAAATTTGATAGGCATAGGGTTGAGAAGCCAAAAGGGACAGAGCAAAGAAGAAAGAGAGAAGTCCCTACAGCACAGCTGTGTGGTATTTTTTTCAAGGCAGTAGGTTCCTGTGCTACTTAAGGACCAGAACATATTTTTGCTTTTACAAATGCAGTTTATTTTGCAAATCAAGGTGATTGCACACATTTCAGCTTGTCAAATTTTCAGCCTTTCAACCATATGTCTGTCGACCTTATGGACTACCAACTTTATGGGATTCAACCATATGTCCAGATCCCGATATATATGAAGGCCAGTTCTAACATAAGAGCTTTACGGTAGTAGTGTAGTAAACCATAATGCTTGCAGATGGCTGTAATAAAATCATTCAGGAGAGGAAAGGTGCAGGGATGTAAAGCCTTCAAAGCTTCTTCTACTGAATAAACAATTTGATCTGAATAATGTAGTGGAAAGCACATTCCACCAATGAACCAGCTGATCGAGTCCAAAATGTTGCTTTTAATTTTCCTTCCTAATCCCAAATGTATTTTAACTTCCTTTTTTTATTTTCCTCGGTGGGATTATCTTAAGATGTGGAAGAAAAGTATAAGAAGGAAAAATAAAAAAGTAAAGGATATTTTTTTTTTGTTAAAGCTACAGTCCACTTCTAAACTGTAAATGGTTCATATGTGAAATGCCAAATGGCTATGTGGGGTCTGGAAGACATATTAATAGAGAGGTAGAAGTTTTTTACTGTCACACAGTGAGACTGAAGGATGATGTGACTAGCTCTATTTCCTGAAGTGGGACTCAGCTTTCAAAGTTAAGGAAAATTTCCTGAGTAAGCATTTTCTAACTCTAGGAAGTTGCAGGTTGCTTTATGTCCTGCTGCACAATAGCTCACATGATAATTCATGTTCCCATTGTCTAACATAACTTGATATTTCTGTTACTTGGGAAGCTCCGGTCCCATTTTCCCTGAAATGAAAGGTGCTGAGCTGACGCATCCCCCTTGGAGAGTTCTCCACCTCCAGGTTCATCGCTGACCTGGTGAAGGGAGTCCTGCCTGCAAGGGGAGCTACAGCCAGCACAGGTGTGAAGGAGGGTCTATTCCAAATCAAAATTTTTTTTTAAGATGACAATCTGTGGTGAGGATTGGCAAGCTTCCTTGAACTAGATAAAAAAATTGGTTCCTGCCTGGGAAAGAAAAAAAACCTTCCCTGGGTACTAACTGAGAAGTGAAAAAGTGAAATGCAACCTGACCGTGTTTCTGGCACATGAAATCACAGGGAAAGCAACCCCTTTGAGCTGTTCACTTCTAGATAACTTGGCCAGAGATAGTTCTGCTGCTAATGTCAGTGGAAGGTTTTCTCTTGGATTAAATGGTGTGAGGTCAGATAGAAACTCTTCCTCCCCATGCCAGACTTTGTGTTGACCACATTGTGGTCCTCTCTGAGTGCTCGGCCTGTCCTATTTGAACAGGGCTCATCCCGAAAGATGCTGAATGCCAAAATTGCCACTGCGCCCAATATGACATGAGCTTACCTAGTACCTGCCAAGATAGATCTTAGACTAGGTAGAAGGAAGAAAATTTTTGCAATGAAGATGTTGAGACACTGTCACAAGTTGGCCAGAGCGGTGGTAGGTGCTTCATCCCTGGAAATATTCCAGGTGAGGTTGGTTGGGGCTCTGAGCAACCTGATCTAGTTGAAGACATCCTTGTTTACTGCAGGGGCATTGGACTAGATTATCTTTAAAGATCCTTTCCAACCCAAACCATTCTATGATTCACCCCGTCACACCCTTTCCCAGGAAATAACCATTGAAAAAACAAAATTATAAAATAAGTTGAACTGAGCAAAAGACATTGTTTCTTTCCTGCTGAAAGATCCAGCAACCTCTGAGGGGTTCATTGCACAGCTGTACTCAAGAAACACTGTGAAGAACATAAGCCTGGTCCTCCAACCTCCCCTTGGTACATGCAGTTGTCCTACCTGTGTGCTCATATTTGTGTCGCAGCAGGGAACTGCTCTTCTGGAATGTCTTGTCACATAAGTCACACGCGTACATGCCACTTTCCGTCTTCTTGATCTTCTTTCGGGACAGACAGGAGTCGGAGTCCGTCATGTCGTCAAGGCCGGACATGTAGTCTGGAGTTCCATCAAGCAATTCTCCCTGTGAGGGAACCACCTGTCAGCATGACCTGCTTCCACCACCTCTCCTTCCCACAGAGGAACCAACCACCCCAGGAAAGTTACAACCATGTCTGCTTAGCATGGTGGCTTCTCTTAGCTTAAGGAACCCATTGCTAATGAAACTACAGCTGATGGGCACTGGGGAAATAAGGAGGAGCCTCTTCTCCACCTTCAACCAGCTTTCTGGTTTTTGAGCAGTCTGCAGGAATATGATTTACATGAGCAGGCATTATTTATCACATGGGCACTAAAGATTGGTGAGGAGTTGGAAATGCAAAAGGGAGGCTCCTCCTGAATGGCCAAAAGGCACTGTAACATTTTACATGGGTCAGTGTAAGTAACAGCTGAGAGATCATCCCTTCCCAAACAGTGAGACTTGGATATATTCTGCATCTGTAGAAAGGTTTTAATTGAATTTTATATTTAGGTACAAATGTTATTATTATGCAATCCATTTAAATGTATGTCTCCCGACTAAAGGCCTCAAGCTATATTTTTATATTTAATTTTGTAATTTGAAATAGGGAATATTAATAACACTTTTTATCAATGTTCTATCTATGTTAAAACAGCCTTCAGCATTAAGCAATAATGAATGTGGATCAGTAAATTATTAAATTTCTTGATATTTATTTTGTCTTGATCCAAAGAGAGTGCAAACTTGCATGATAACATACATTTCCATTTGCTATCACACAGTTGAGTTTTCTTAAACTAGGTTTGCACTAATTAATATTAGAGAAGATTAAATAGGCTTAAATACATTTACAAAGAGGGCAGATGTACTGTAAATTGGAATAGTGGAACAGCTGTTATGGAGGTGCAGTGCTATTTATGCTCCTATTGTGCAAAGAGGGATTACAGCCTGTAATGTAAAACCATACCTGATTTTCACATTTGAAACCATAAAACATTTACCAGCCAGTAAAATTACTAATAGACCATAATAGGACATAGGGGAACATGCATAAATGTAAAAAAAATATATAAATAAATTAATTAATCTATAATCAGTTAATCTCATTTACCCAAACTCTGTACATTTTCTCTGAATATACCCAGCAAAAGACTATGAAGTATATGACTTCTGTAGAGCAGCTCTTTGCTGTAGGCAAGCGAGTGGTGAAATCCTTTACTACTCACGTATGGAACTCTGGGACGACCCCAGAAAAGGATTAAAGGTTGTAACCAGGCATGAAGAAGTGCTGACCCAGATTACATGTCCAGGGAAAGACTTTGTCTGTGATTAAAGGCCCTAGCTGCTACCTCTCCAAATAATTTTGTTTAATCTCTGGGTTTTTTTTAAAGCTGTTCCAGATGACGGTCAGGATTAGAGGACTGGGAGTCTGGGAAGGGCAGGAGGTGGGCTGAAGGAAGGAGCTGTAGTAAAGCAACACATCAAGATTTCTCATGCCCTAGACATTCATGAGAAGACAGAACACCTTTCCCATGCATAGTGGGTGAACAATTCCCCCCAAAACACAGAGAAGAATGCTCTGAGAGCTTTCAATGGGATAGAGCTGCTATGAAGCCATATGGACCCCTACTTAGAGGGATACAGTCCAAGTGTGGGGGTGATTCCAAAGAGGTCTCCCACTGCTCCTTTAGCCATGGTGAAATATAGTTATACCCTGCAAAGATTAGTTTCACAACAAAATTTCCTTATTTTTTGTGCAGGATGGGATTTTTCATGGACATGATTGTCATTATTTAGATACATGTCTAAACAAGAAACGATTGAGCTCTCAACGGAACAAGACTCTAAGTGTTCAAAGGTCTTGATACAGCTTCTGAATCCACATAGAGGTACTCTTAAGGTAATTTCAGTTTGTTTTCTTGCTCCACTGCCTTTTTGCAAGTTCAGACTAAAATGAACTTTATGCTGAATATAGATTTTTTTTTCTGGAAGAGGACATATAACAAACTGCTAAATTCTAGCCTTTCAAAATAAAAGGGTTGTAACAATTTACCTGAAATCCTTGTTTCCGCTGGTACTTTCTCCTTTGCTGCATATCTGCAAAAGTAGCTGCTCCAGTTGGGTAAGTATAGGCCATATGTGGTAGGAAGCTCATCTGATCTAGTCCTGGGTATGGTCGCAGCCCAGGGATACTGGTCTGGACTGGTGGCATAAAAGTGGCTGGGGGAAATGCGCTTTGTGGTGGAAGTGTGGTGTATAAAGGTTTGGCACTAAAAGGGTTCATACCAAATACTGGGTTAGTGCTTTTATCCAGATTATTTGAATTAGAAAACTCCTTCTTGATAAAAGTCAAGTTCAGTGGCTCATCTGAGTTTTCAGATGATGAAGAAACATTGTTGTGTTCTAAACTGACACTGTTAGATTTTGTTTTGTTCTTTGTGGCTATAATACTTTTGGGTTCCTTCATTTGTTTTGGTAAAGACAAGTCCAAAGGCTCAGCCTGAAGCTCCTCGGAAGAGAAACTGTTTGGAGTGTAAGAACTACTGTGGGAGTTTTTAGAAGATGTGGAAGAAAGATTTAAAGGAGAAGGAGTATTGCTCCTAGAGTGGTCCAATTTATCGACTGGTTTAATATTGGTAAAATGAGGAGGTTTTGTTAGCCTGAGAGGATTATCACAATTAGTAACACTGTTATGGAGTTCAGCTATAGATGGTGAAGTTATAGAGTCCACAGGCTTTATTGGAGATCTGGCTGACAAAGAGTCTTTAGTGGGAGTGTTGTTGGTGGCAGCCAGCGCCACCTTGGCACTGGCCCTTTCCAGTGATGGTGACCTGGAACTTGAATACTGGTAGACTTTTCTTTGTTCAAACCATTCCTTCACAAATTCCTGAGGAAGGCCAACAGCAATGGAAATTTTCAGTAGTTCATCAGAGTTGGGTTCCATATTCATAGCATAATACGCTTTAAGTACAGACATGTGGTCCTTGTATGGGTTGATGGGGCTAGTCATTCCTTTCTCAGAAAGTACTGACGACAGCAAGAGGGTTTGCTTATCAAACACTCCAGGTTTGTTGGGAACCATGTTCTCGTGAGGCTGAAGGACTGCCTTGATCTCTTCGTTCATTTTACACAGGTAACGTTCATGCTGATGCAATGGAATGGGACCAGGAAAGCTTTCTTTACAGAACTGGCATGAAAATGGAGTGGATACATTGTGGTTCTCTATCATCTTGTCTTCAGTTACCAGGTCTATTAGGGTTCGCAGCTTCTCTTTTTTAATGTTATTGAGCTGCCTCCTCGAGTCTGTGGTTAAGCTCTGGAGGCAAGCTTTGGCTTCATTGACTTTCTCTAATGTGTAGTCAATAATACTTTTAGTGGCACCATTATGACTTACTACTGGAAGACCCACGGGGGGAATATTGGGGGAGGTAACTCCTTGTTCCTCAGCTTGAGAGCAGGAATCCTTCATATGGTAAACCTTCAACTTGGAGATCTCTTCAGCCTTGCAGTCCATTTTCTGCCTGGAAACCGTGTTGTCCACAATCTGTAGAACCTTCTGCACCTCACTTAAATTACTGCCTACCGCAGGAAACCCAAGCAATGGTGCTTCCATCCCTACACCTAAGTGCTGCATTGGACTTGGAGCAGAAGCATGAACTCCTAAGGGGCTGGTTGCTCCAAGTCCACCATTCATAAAAGGACTAGTTGCACTAAACCCATGTGAAGCCATAAGAACCTTGTATTCATTGAAATCTAGTGGTTCTGTTTTAATTTTCAGTAGGCCTGTTTGTTCAGACATACTAAGTGGTTTGCCATTCTCCAGCTTGTTTCTCAGCTGTGTAATGGCTGAATTAGTAGGAGAGGAAGATACAGAGTTAGGAGAAGAACCCGTCTTGATATTGTTTCTCATTCTGCCATTTACAGAGATCAAACCAATACACTTCTTGCTGCTGATGTGCGAACTGTAGGAGCCAGAATGGGAGAAACGTTTCTTGCAGTTTGGGCACTCATACGGTTTTTCACCTAAAATGATAATTAAAACCAAATGTTAATGATCATTCTTGCTGCTAGAACTGCAAGCGATCGCGTTTGATACCCAGCTGATTATCTGTGAATCCACTGGTTCATAGTGAGGAAAATAGTCATTCTATGAATATGGCCACACATCACCACTGCTTTACCCTCCTTTTTCTATGGGTCTTGAGGTCAGTTTGGACCCACAGTCTCCAGCCAGCAATAGTCACCAAGGTGTGAGATTGGCTCCAGACTGATGATGGCAAGTCACAGGTAAGTAGCCTGAAGTGAAGGGAGTCAAATCAATTCCAAACTGTTCAAATTTGATTTGTCTCTGCTTTTTCTCTTCCCACCCACCCCCCTCAATAAAAGGAATTTTCACTGGAAATGAGCACAGTATGAAAATCTGAGTCCTGATGTTGGGACCTCCACATCATCGTGGTTGGGGATTTGTGCCTGGACGGAGCCTGGTGGCATTTTGTGTGCTGAATGCTCCCTCAAGCAGGAGAGCCAAAATCCACAAGTCATTCAGCGTGAAACACTTTGGGCTTACTCATTATCTGAGCATATGAGCTGTATTTCACTTGGGGGGGTTACTTTTTGTTATGGAAAATATAACAGACTCTTTAGGCTTTAATTGCACAGAAATGAGTGAACATCTCTGAACTCACATTGCTGAACAAACAATCTATATTATTTGCAGGAAGCTTTACTATTTCCAAATCTTTCAGCGAAACCGTGGTATTAACAGCATGATAAATGAGGATGACTCAGATAGAACTTTCTGAAATACCTTGGTAGCTCCAAGAAGCCAGAAGCAGAACTGTGTAAATTTTAAGCAGTCTTTAAAACTCAGCTAATTAAACAAAATGCAAATGAGCACACCAGCACCTCCACTACTCACCACTGTGAATTCGCAGGTGTTCCTTCAGATGGTGTTTATATTTGAAGGCCTTGCCACACTCAGTGCATTTGAACTTGCGATTGCCTGCTCCTTGGGTCAGCATTTGGTGCTGGGAGGAGAAAAAAAACCCAACAATAAAAAAGAATAAATCAAAAGATACTAACATGAATTTCATGCAAGAGAAACCATGGATTTCCAGCTTAAAAAAACAAACCCCAAATTAACGTGGCACTGAATTTATCAAGCAGACCAAGAGGTCTGCATGTACATTTATTTGTCTCATCAGTGTTGCCATTAAAAGCAAAATGCTGGCAGTAAAGCGAAACAAATGAGAAAGTACTTTCACAGGAGCATTTGATATTTGCTTTAGAATGATTTCCTAAGTCTCTCCTCAGAAATGTGTTGCTTTAAGGTACCTTATGATGAGAGAAACTGTTTTGTAAGAAGATTTGTGGCTCTTAATATTCCTAGCAGATTCTGAACATGTGGGACTCAGCTTGTTTAAAAATTCTGTTTACTGGGTGTGCAGGAAAGGCAGAAACACTGTCGGCAGTGGCATTTCGTGTAAGATTTAATTCATTATCAAGCAGAAGCTTTGGTGTGAGCTGCTGCTGGAAATGTTTTCTAAAATCACTGAGCAGCAGGGAAGACTTGAACTACCTCTTGTGGCATGCTTTTCCCCATGTTCTTCTAAGGGGTGAGGGAAAGTTGCAGGTAAAAAGTGGCATAAAGATACAATCAAAGGGAGGTGACCTTTTTGCAACAAGCAAGAAAAGCTCTGTGACTTTGAATTTGGAGAGAAAACAAATATTCATTAGAAAAATTTCATCATCTCAATAATCGTGCAGCCAACTGCTCAAAGATAGGAGGTCAGTCTTTTGCAGGCAGCCACAACACAAAAGCTTATTGCAGGAGCAGGGAGAGTGGAGGGGGAAAGGGGAAAAAAAGAAAGGGGGAGAGAAAAAGAGAGAGAGGAGAAGAGAAGAGAGAGAGGAAAAAAAAAGCCAGTGCCGAAACGGTATGACAACTGCGAGGGTGTGCTGCCTCTTCCCACATTCCTGGCAAGACAGATGGTGTTACATGGGACACAGGGAGGTTTGTTCAAACAGCAGCAACCTTCAAAGATCAAGCAGAGCCCAGCCCGCCGCACGCCATTGAGGGACCCGTGCTCATATGTTGCTGAGTTGCATAAACAAACAGCAACAGCTGTTTTGTCTCCCCCCATCGCCCTCCGAGGACTACTATAAACTTTAGTTGTGCCACTGTTAATATGATACAATCATTTTAATTTACTAATTGTAAATGCCATGAGCAAATGAGGGGACTTTTCAACACCAAAGCTACCATTCATAATGCGCCAGCACCAGCGCGCTCTCGCATGTGAAATTTCAGGCAGTTGCATTGGATAAATATCCAGGCGGGTTGTGGGGGTTTTTTCTTCCCCTTGGTGTTTTTAAATATGAAGCAAAAGAAAGAACCTCATGGTGGATTGGGTTAGGAAAAATACACATGTGAAAATGTGTTTGTGTACCAGAGAAGGTATGAAGAAGGGAAAAATAGAGAAGTCGCTCTAGAATCATTTATATTGATTTAAGATCAAACAAAAGATAGGGTTCTCTTAAAAAAGCTAATTGCAAAAAATCATGTAATTAGGAGATGTGTTCTTGCCTAACTGAATTTACCTTCTGCTGAGGAAAAACCCACCAAGAGAAATACAGCTGATTGTTATTTTTCAGCTTTTTAAGACAAATAAGTATGGTAACAAAGCCTTTATCATTTGACACAATGCACACATCTATTCATTCAAGTTTTAACCACACCATTTGAGTCTCCATTACAGCCCTCCCTAAGAAGACTTCCAAGGAGTAATTCTCTGCTGAAGCCAGAAATAGTTTTCTCTGCCAGTATGTAAAGAGTTTTGTGGCACAATTCTATCAGCAGTCTCTTTAGGAACACTAGGGAAGCTCAGTCACCTGTCTGAGACACGCAGCATTTCCTTAAATGCAGTCCTGATATAATATTACGTGCATCACATTGAGGAAAAAAAACAAACCCTGCTTTGATTTATTGCAGGTACACTGCTGGGCTGTACAGCTGATAGCGATAGAGCAATTCTAGTGGGTGAATGTGTGTTAATGGCACAGTCACAAATCCTGTATGGACTGTAGGAAGAGTTATCCTAAAAATGTGTAATTCTCCTTCACAAACAACTGTACAAAATATGAGTAACTCCATGTGATTGAGAAGGTTGCTCCAAAAGTAATGAAAAATCATTAGCGGATCTTTGAGCAAGTCTTTGGAGCTCCTCTTTGCAACACTGCAGAGTAAAACTAGGTGAAAAATGGAATTAAGATTGCTGAGATGTTTAATAATGTATAATTAAAATGCTACCGTTTCATTCACTTTTTGAGGAACATAAAAACGAAACTAAAGTCAAGTTAAAGTGCAAATAAAATTTCTAAATTAGAAATTAACACACTCATTCGATCGTGAACATAAGACTATTAAATCATATTAGAAGAGACCATCAAAAAATCATTTAGACCTCAATTAAAGCTATTACCATTAAAAGATCTGCATCTTCAAAATGCCATGAAAAATTAATAATGATTGCCAATCAAAGCAATATCGTTTCTCTAAGGGGTTATTACAGAAAGAAATCACTTAAAACCAGCCCCCCACCTGATCTGTCCCTGGCTTGTGTGTCACCATATGCCGCTCGAGCTGGGTGCGATAGGCAAACGTGTAGTTACAGAGAGGGCACGAGAAGTTCTCCTCGTTCTTCTCGTGGCGGTACTTGATGTGCTCCTTGAGGGACGTCAGACGCTTGTAACCCCGGTCGCAGTAGGGGCAGGTCAGCAGTTGGGCGAAGGCATCTGGAGTTCCAGGTGGCAGGTCTGCACCCCAGGATGGAAGGGAAAGAGAGGAGGGGGAGAAGAGAGGCAGGCCAAAAGGTCAGCAAATCAATGGCAGCTCATGGGCTGATTGCCCGGGATGGTATGAGAGGAATCGCTGCAATCTGCTGCCCGAGAGGGAGGGATGGTGCTTCCAAGCAGCGACGGGAGGCACCAGCACCCGTGCACACCCACAGCAGACTCGCAGGACCCACTCCGGAACCCCGCCAGGACCTTAATTATGGGCATCACTCCTCTTGCAAACCTCGCTGGCTGGAAGACTAAGAAAATACTTTTCCCCATCAATCAGGGATTGGCATTCCAGCCCCAGCTCAGTATGTTACTTATGCCATTGACTGAATCCTTCCTCCCAATGCTTTCCCAATTATTTATCGAGACATCGGGTAGTGATGGGCTGGCTCCCACATCTTTAAAACCCGATGACAACTTCCCAAACCTCCCAACTAGAACAACAGCCTTTCTCCCATTTTAAATTCAACTTTTCAGCTCACCTGCCAAATAATACAAATTTGCTGACTAAAAAAATCACAATACACTGAAATTACAGCCCGAATCTTTGCTCACGAAATTCCATGCTGCTGCAGCTGTTCTCCAATTTTTAAGGTAAACACCCAGGCATGTAGTGCATTTATAATTGCAACAGCTGCACGAGGTCAGGATACGGACTAAAAATGAATTGACAAGCCTCACCATTTTCTTCTTGCCCATTGGCCTCTGGAGTGCCAAGGCGAGACAGTTCCTCAGGGGCTTCGGGGTAAATAATGGCCGTGTCGCTGCGCTGCAGGTACTCCGCTATGCTGACCGCGTGCCCATCTCCTTCCTCCAGCTTCCTTTTGGCAAAATATTCCTCAAAGTCTGATGTGCAATTTGCATTCTTCACTAAATGAGAGAAGGGGGAAAAAGTAAAGCAGGGTTTGAGCATGTCCTGCTCAAGAGGTCACGTCAGTGAGCATCATAATGCCCAGCCTGAGCTGGTCTACTGGAGCTATGGAGCAGGGGCTGCAGCTGGATCCTTGCTCTCATCGGTCTTGCTCCAGCTACTCATAAAATTAATGTGGGCTTTCCACCAACGTGGGTGGAAGTAAGGGCAAGCAGTTAAATTAACAGGAACACAGGCTCTACGGGCCAGCAGGAGAAGTTTATGAGGCTTGGGTAATGCAGGTAATCCTTCATCTGTGGAACTTAAACCTTCAAGGGGCTCCTGGGGCACCCATGGCTTTTGGCATGAAAACAGCTCGACCTGCAGGACTGAGCTCAGCTGCCCCAAGATCCTGTAGACCCTGAGACAGTCCCCTCATGGGAAGTGGGAGTTGCAGGTAGTAAAGACCACAACTGCTTCTCTTCCATGACAGGTCCTGTCCTAGGCTGCTCTTCTGTGGCAGGCACTAGAAGGGAATTGGACAATAATATCTTCTCTCTTTTTTTTTTTCCTCCCTGAAAAATTAACTTACAGTGGGAGAATAGATGTTTTTTTAAAAAAGTATTGCTTATACAGTTCTACAAATAGAAACATGTTTTAGAAGATAACAGGGATATTGAGCCTAAAACCACTTTTGCAGCCTATACAAGAGTTTTCTTTTTTTCCTTAAATGTAAACCTAAGTTTTTGTTGTCCGTGCAATATCCATGAAACATAATATATGCTCAACCACAAAACATACTGTTACTAAAAATATGCTTTTCTCCTCCATATGAACACCATGTAACAGAAAAGACTTTTAAAAACTCTGAGATGTTATAGACAAATATTAATATAACTAATTATACCATGAAAAAAAAAGGAGCAGATCATTTTCTTTCTGCCTTTTTTTTTTTATTTACAAGTCTTGGAAGATACAGTTGGTGGCAGGGAACTAAAGACACTTGTTTTTAACTGACCATAAATTAAAAGAATTTCTTATGATTGATTACATTTTTAATGTATTTCTCCTTAGGTGAAATAAAAAAAAAGTAGCAAAGCCATAAACTATTCTACAGTTAATGTAAAAGTAAAATATGAAATGGCACAATTCTGCTTTCACTGACACCAGGGAGCAATATGGAAATCAAAGGGGTTATGGCCCTTCAGGGTTATACCGGTTTGTAATTGCTGGAAATGAGAGACCAACCAGCTCCTTGGTCTTTAGAAACAGGTAAAGGCTTTGCCTCAGTTTCCTTCAAAAATGCAAAGTGATGTTGGCAGTCAAAATGAGACATGACCTCTGACTGAGGTGCAACTGGAAACCTGAAAGTGCCCGATTTGAAGCCCTGATCTTACCATCAGAGATGAAGGGAGATGTTTGTCTATGCAGACCTCATAGTTAGCCGATAAAATCAAATCCTCTGGCTGAGACAAATATGTCCTATTTTTCATATGAGCTGAGCAGCTTCTCAACCCTTCTGCAGTATTTTAGTGACAGTGGCCAAATGGCACAGGACCTCAGTTTTGGAAGGAAACTGCTGTTCCTATCACGGCAGTTTCGTAGGGAATCACCACCACATCACAGAGCTCCTCCCTTGATCCTTCTGTAGCTCCTGGTATCACTTGTTATTAGAGAAACAATCTCTCTTGGTTTTGTCCTCAAAAAAGGTAACTTCTAGAGAAGGGCAGTGTGAGTATGGAGAACAAGATCAAGTCCTTTACCTCCATTTTGTTGCTATGAGACAAATACAACAAAATGGTGATTACTGAAGTGCACCTCATGCACAAGACCATCAGACCATGTTTTTGACTTGGTTTTTATCAGTACAAAGCTGAAAACCTGACTTTTCTTTCCATTGTTATGCCTAGATCTCCCAACTGTTGCAAGATGATCCACCCTCCAGCTTAACACTACCCCATCTCCACTCCTTCTCTTAGCTTAGCAACAGAATCAAGGAAAATAAGCTTAATTTTTGCCAAATGCAGGTCATGACCCAGTGAATGCTCCCTGTGAAGCAGGGAAAGAGAACTTTACTCCAGAAAAGAGATATGAGAGCAGAAAGAGGAAAGGGTGAGATGGTACCATAGGATAGCTCCATGTGTCCTCCTCCTCCCACAGGCAGGGTGAAAGGTTTGGGAGATGGCAACTGCATTTATAGGATGGGGATTCAAGTTACCAGGCAAGGCCTGATTTAATATCAGGAGCTTCAGTCCCAAACTCAAATCCAGACAAGATTCTTCCTTCCTGGCCCCCAAGTCTATCAGGAGGCTGATCCAACAGGCTGCTGAGATATTACTGGCCTTGACTTCCTAATTCTCTGGATTATTTAGCTTCTATGTCTGTGCATGCAGTCCAAGAGCTAAAGCAAATGTTTATGTCTACATTATAAACCCCTAAAAACAAGGGGATTTAGTGGAAAATCTGACAGATCCTTAACTTGAACAATACAGCCAGTGCTGCAACGCTGCAGATTAACAGAAATAGCAAAAGGTGACCATGTGTAGCTGGTTTCCCACCAGCGACACTACTGACAGTTCAAACACGACTGGAAGCTCACCCAGGATTACTAAAAAAGACCCAGCTGATAACCTAATGGTTATTCTCTCTCCATTTCTTGGGGGAGAATGAAATTGAAGTTCCTGGATTTCTCTTGGGCTGACACTCCACACACATTGAACATCTCCTCTTGCCAGGCAAGAACTTCAGTGAGATGTACAGTGAGTGACCTCACCAAATAAGTCTTTCCTTTATTTCTTTAAATTAATTATTAGAGCCTGGAGAGCAAAAGAGTTTGCAGCTCCAAAAGCTGATGTGATGGTGTCAAATAAAAATAAGAGACATTAAGGAAAGCTATCTTTGGAGGCATTTAGGACCGTTCAAGATAAAGCCAGAGACAGAGGTTCAAGGAGCTTAGGAGACCAGTTAGTTTGTGTGGGAACTCGTCCTGCGAGATGGTGATAGCTGCCCTTAATCACAAACAAAGCTAATAAAACCACAGCCTTCATTAGCCAGGAAGTGAGAGGCCCCCATTGGTACACACAGATTATAGCCTGAAAACGGCCTGTCCTCCAACCTGCCAAGTTTTACTTCTGTTTTCCTCCCCTTTAAGGTTTGCTTGGTTTTTGGTTTGGTCCCCCCCTCCCCCCTCTTTAAATTATATCAAAAGACCTTTACTCAAAGCTTGTCAAATGTTAGTAATGGAAACCACGACAATTTTCTTGCTGGTTTACAGGGAATATGTTGATCTCTTCTCTGCAAGCATCCCACTTGTAATAACTGAAACAGGTACCACCAAACAACAACAAAAGAAAAAGTGGGAATTTATTCATCACATGTTAAAAAACCCCTCTTCTCCAAAACATCATTTTGTCAAGTAACCATTTCAGAAATAGTTACAAATTAATTCAGCAGGACCAAAGACTAACACTTAGACTCTAATGGTCACTGCTGCTTTTTCCACTGTGAAGCCTCCATGGCTCATTATAAAAAAAGCAGCTGATTAATGTATGGATAACACGATTTCATTTTGAGTGCCACTTGGAAGTGGCCATTCTGACAGTAGCAGAAAAATTGAATAATGGAGACTTTTTCTTCCTTTTAGGTTTCTTTCTCTACTAGTGAAGTTCTGCAATGAATTTAATGCTAAAGATACGTCATGGTTGTAGCATGCACCTCCAGCAACTTTGCCGGTTGGATGTACGTGAATGAGTCTGAAGCTCTATCTCCTCTCTCTGTGCTCAGCCAGGTCATGAAGCACTACAAGATGTGGTGTCAAGAAGGAGGGGCACATTGTGATAGAGAGAAATTTTCTTGGAAGAGTCATGTTAACCTTTAGGAAGATCCAACTGGCTTTCTTGGACACCAGAAGGTCACTGTAACATGGCTTTCACTGAACATGGAGTCATTGATCTAACTTTTTCATTGTGTTGAGTCTCAGCATTACCTAAGCTGTTTTACTAAACATCAGTATTAGCTCCCCCTGCTACCTGCAGGGAAAAATTGAGACAAAACACTCAAAAGAGGCCCAAAGCCTATAGTAAGGCTGAAGAACAAAACTTTGAACTTTTTTGCAGAGTAGGAAGGAAGGATTTCCAGTGGCTCAGGGACTGACCTCTTCCCTCTTTTTCTGACATAATGATTGAGCCACCTCAACAGACAAGCCAAGGGAGATTTTACTCTGCATGAAGGATGCTGCTGCTCCTAACTGTTACCTGACATCTTCGACTCAAGGTGAAAAGACTAGAAAAGGCATTTAGTTTATCAGATGATTTCACATGATGTGATGCTTAAGATGCTATAGAGACTGCAACTACTACAGAAACATGTTCTGCCCAGCTTACCCAGGCACCAGACTCCACTGAAGGAGGTAAAAGCTTTGAATTAAGCACTAGCAGAGCACAAGATGGCTCGAAATGGTTATTTGAGCAAGATGCTCTTGGTAATAAACAGCAGCTGGAGTGAAGCTGGGACTGAGACTTCTGCACCAGACATTTGGGGAAGGAATTGCCAGGTGCAACATCCAGAGCAGCTTTTGCGTTTATAGATGCAGAGCACCAAAAGGCAAAGCCCTCTTTTATAACCAAGTGCACCAAGCTAGGTAGGGACAACCCTTATGTTTTCCCTCAGGAAGCTGGTTTCAGAAGAGGCAGGACACCCCATGGGGAGTCAGCAGCAGGGCTGGGCAGGGTCTCGATGGCATCCTGCCCTCAAGGAGATGTCAGGAGGCCAACACTGTGCAGACAGAGGAGACCAGCAGATACCGAAAGGGAAGGGGCTAAGAGGACATGAAGTCTTCCCCCTCGACGAGACCACATTGCAAGCACGAAAGAGTCAAGGCCTGTTATGGTAAGGAAAATATGTGCAAAGGAAGTCACATGGACTGATAGGGGACCTGAAAGGCTCTGGTAATGGTAATTCAGATAACCATCAAGCCTTATTTCTGAATCAGATGTCTCTTAAAGTCCTGTTTCTCCAAGTGCTAAGCACAATTTGTCACTTTATTAAAGTCCCTTGGAAATAAAGGCTTTTAAAATACATATGTATCCAGTTCTGTCTGGCAACATCATTAAGCACAGACATAATGATAAACTGTTCCTAGGTGCCACTCTCCTTTCATGCACTAGAAATCTAATGGATGAAAAAAAGCAGAAACATGGTTTTATTTTCCTATTATTTTCCCCCTGGAGAATTATAAAGTAAATTTCTTGTGTTACTTAATAAGAGCATTGGGGTTTTATGTGGGTGTTACCACCGTCAGGAAAGTGTGAGTAATAAAATCCTCGCAAGACTTAGGTACCACCTTTTACAGTAATGTTTGTATGAACTAAATCATGAACCAAATCTCCTAATGGTATGCACAGAAATATAGTTCTACTAGAAAACACTTTTCAGCGTGTTAAATCAGGGCTATCTGCCACATCTCAAGGGGTGACAACTTGCAAAAGAAACATGGGGTGATGTATGGCATTCAGCTGTGCTGAGGATGGAGCAAGGGCCTTGTGGCCTTTGGAAAGATCATGGTAAACCCCTGAATTCATTTGGATTAGAAAACGGTGAGAGAAACCTTTTGCTGTTTTGCTCTGCTACAGGCAAATAAAATAAAACATAAAGAAAAAAAAAAGAGATGGCTCAGACATGCTGCCTGCTAAATATCTCTTTCCCCTTTATTCTTCCACAAAATGCACTGATTTCTAAGAAGAGGTGGAAAAGAAAGAGATGTGGAAAGTGAGGGGGGGGGAAAGAAAAAAAAAAAGATTAGCCAGAAACATAATAATCTCATAAATATGCATTTAAAGTGTGTGTGTCTGTGTATCTATGTAAGGGGTTTATGTGTGTCTTGCTGAAAAGATGTTTTCAGTCTCTGAAGTATCTTACTCTGTGCACCATGCGAATCTGGGGTTGCCAAGAAGGATGCACCCCATCCTCATTACCAAGCTCCTTGTATAGTCTCTCTCATTAAATGACTACTGTATCTTGGTCCAGATACTTTAAACTGTAGGAAATTCACCCTCACTGGGAAAGCACCTCCTCATGCTGCTGCAAACTGTTAGCTCACAAGGATGCTGTTAAAAGGAGTTAGGGGCAGAAATGTTGCTGAGCATGAGGACTTTCCCCAGATGAGTTTGTCACTGTGATCAAATTGGGGGGGGGAATAAATTAAAAAAAAACAGTAGAATTATGTAAATATTTCCCAAGTGTTAAACAGGAGAGAAAGAAATTATTTTGTCACTTCATGCACAGCTAATTCTAACAGGATAGCAGAGAAAAGCGATGCTCGTAACATGCAATCCCTTACCTGTACCATTGTTTCCAGTGGTCTGAATTGTGGCTTCAGGCCCCATAGTGTCATAATCTTCCTTCATTTCTTCTGTGAAATAAGCATGAACACTTTTTAGCCTTGGCACGTTATGGAATTGCTTACAAAGCTAGGGAGCACACACTGCAGGAACAGGGAAGATCCTGCTACGGGAAGGGGAGAAAAGGGCTGTTGTGGACCTCTACACAATGGCTTTGTTCTGCCAACTGAATGAGTTCAGCAGTGCTGGATGGACAAGAACTTATTTACTTTAAACATGACAGCCAGTGGTGGAAAACAGAGCTATTTGTTTGGAGTAAATGAAGGGCTTTTCCCAATAGCGGATCTCATAAGCAGACTGGTGATAAAAAGGGAATTTTTTGGTCTTTTTTTTTGTCTTTTCCCACCTCATATTTAAAAGAAATAATCAGTTAACAGACACTATGAGATCTCTACCTGGAAGAAACTGCAAATACAAGTTAAGAAGTTCTTATATCTCTCTATCTATCGTCACACAGATCTGAGCTGACAGAGTCATTTTTAACCTCATTTGAAGTGCAGGGAGTATTAATAACAAGTGCTGCAGAAATGTGACAAATTTTCAACTGTGGGCAGTTCTCTGATGATTTGTTTGCATCTTCTGTATACGCTGTGCCCTTCCAAAGTCTGCCTTTGTGGCCATAAATTGTGGTAAATCACGGGCAAATGAGCACGATATGTGTAGGATTATTGACTCTGTATCTCTCCTGGATTGATTGACTTTCCATAGAACTCTTTGGAGGGAGTTAAAAAAGCATTTTGAAGAGGGTGGGTGCAGCTCCATCACTGAGGAGAACAGTTATTTTCATTGATGGTTCAGCCTGTCTCAGAGTGCCTGCCAAACTTGGTTCCTTGCTGCTAATTTGTTAGTTCTTGTGCAACAGGTCCCCAACACACACAGCCTGGCTAAGACTGAACCCTCCAAAGGGTTTTCACAGACAAAAATAAATATACATCTCATTTTTAACTCGCCTTTTCCTCTTCTCCCAAATGCCAGATTTTCTTTATCTGAAAACATGCACAAATATACAACCTCTTATATTTTTTCAAGTGAGAGAATTTAGCATTTGAGATTGAAGTGAAAAATCTGCTTTAATCTTTCGCTTAGCCACGCTTGTAAAAAAATCAAATGTCAAAAGGCATCCAGAAATGGCTCAACCACTACCAAAAAAAAATAAAAAAGAGAGAGAATTTCCCAGAAACAAACAGAAGTCAATGATTCAGGAAGATGGATGCTGCTTGGCCAATCAAGTGATAGACTGGCAAGAAAATCAAAGCCTGCTATAAAAATCTTATTGATACATGAAGCACTAAAATCCTTATTACTCTTTTTTTTTTTTTAAGAGAAAGATTTTGATGAGGACAGAAACTGGCCCAGTATTAATCCATTTCCATGACAATGATTTGACTGAAGATAAGGGGAATAATATAAACACAGCACATTCTCAGTTCATTCCTAAATTTGTAATCTTGTAGTATTCTTCAGATGTCACATTCTACAAGTAATTAGTTGGTAGAATAACAGGTTCTAATTGTATCATTCTAATCAAAACTAAAGCACAGAATGACTTAATTCAGAGCTTTACAACCAGGGTACAATACTGTGGTATAAATATACATGTTTATGGCTTTGAAGCTTAAAAAAAAAGAACCTTAATGAAAGCTCTTAAGTTAAAATATGCAGGTACAAACAGATGCTAAATTTGTACAAAAGCATAGAATATGCAGACCAGATGAAAAATATTTGTTTAAACTGTACAGCAGACAAGCCAGCCTTGATTCTTTTCCCAGATCTGGCATGCTGCCTCTCTAAGGATCATTTTCACGGGGATATCTTGCGTCCAAAACATTTAGGAGTTCAATATGTATTAATAAAATGCTGTCAATTATGATAATTGATCTGCTGGGCCAGCCTCACATCTGATATTTTTATTGCAGCCTACCAGAAATCTGAATCAAGGTACAGTGTTTTCTGAGAAGTTCAGCTTTAGATATAAATATAGTTATTGTGATTTTCTTCCTTGATCATCTCATGTGACTTCTGGTAGTAAGGAGTCACAAGCATCAGAAGTTTTCCATCTGAGGGCATGTCTGTGCAGTCAGCAAGGGGAAAACAGTTAACAGCTCTTTTTTTTTTTTTTGCATAACAGTGGTAATGTTCAAGATTTCTGCTGCACTTCCTTCCTCATTGACATTTTCTTCTGTGGTAAAGAGAAGTTACAGTGTCTAGCTGCTTCCCAAAAATTAGGAAGGCTCCACGCTGCTTCTCGCTTTGTGCAGGTCAGCAGAGTCCAGGCTGCAATTTTTCATCTACATTTTGATTTTCATTTAGCTGAGGGTTGCACAATTTATCCTTCGGCATTGTGACACTCAGCTAACATGACTTTTCTTT
>VWZO01001195.1:612381-620430 GCA_013396975.1 Bucco capensis
GTGTTATTTGCTGTTGAAAATGTTATATTCTACTGAACCTTCTCCATGACGCCTTGAAATAAATGAAACCCCAAACAGTGTCATCAGACAGATTAATTTTACCAAGCTAAGCAAACAAGATGTTCTTTTTGCTGTCTCTCCAAAGAATGTCCTTGTTTTATGTACTTTTCTGAACAATGAGATAGCAGAACTCCATGTGACATTTTCTTCCCCATAATGGTACCTGCTGAAAAAAACCCAACTCCACTCTTAAAAATGGCCCAGGCTAACATTTAAATGTTGATAATAATTAGCCTGACATCTGAAATACAGTGGTTGCAGTGTTGTCTTGAAGATGTTCTGTTCAACATTACCTAACTAGCCCCTTTTCGTACTTACGTGCTCTCTGTACATTATTCTGTCAGTTACTGAACAAATAAGACATCAGTTGCTAATGTATTAACATGCAAAAACTATGCTTAAGGGCCAAACACTGCCCCCAGCCCACAATGTAACTCCCATTGATGTCAAGTACTGTTAAGGTTGTGACAACCAGTAAAAGAAGGGAACTGAAAAGTAGGGGATCAATTTTCTCCCTGATCTGCAAGGAATTTATGTAAAAGGCTCCCTGCAGAAGAAGGGATGGGAAAAGGCAGCCTGTGTTGTGCCGTGGGATGGGGATGGCTGGTTTACTCCTGCTCTGGCCCATTCAGCACAGCCACAGCCAAGGCATCAGGGTTAACCTTTGGAGAAATGTCTACCTATTTCAGGTGGACCTAGATGGTCAAGTCATATCAATCCATGTTTGTTCTTTAACGGAGGAATAAGTGGTTGCTCAAAGATGGCAGTTAATTCACCCAGTAAGGTGAAAATGGAAGTGTCCACAGAATTATGACAATATGGCCTTCCCCTCAAGGGAGGAGGAAAACTGTTTCACCATCCCATGAAGAGTTATACACTCTTTATGATCTATCTATGTACAGATAGTCCCAGTCAGGAGTGGCCAGTAGGATGACCACAGGAGAAACCACACACTTAAAGCAGCTTGCAGCCTGCCCAAGCCTGGAAACAGGAAACTGTTTTCTTCCTAGATGATCTTGGACATTCCCAAAACATGACCACGTATTCCAGATTGATGTACACAAAGCATTGAGAGTAAAAATACTTACATGTGGGCAAATTCTGCCTGTAAATATGAGAATACTTTTTCTTCTCTAAATGCTTTCTTACTCTGTAGATAACAGAACCCTGTAATGCTCACAACCCTGTGCAGCACATTAAGTATAGATGATAGGATCTAAGAATGAAGTAATAGCATTACCCTTGCATTTCCTTGCTTTTGTTGTCTACAGACTCTAAACAGAAAGGGCCTTACCTGCTTTTTGTTTCTCTGTGATTGTTATCTCCTCTGTTCTATTACTAATGAGTGTCTCTCCTCCTAAGAGAAATGAGGATGATACAACTGATAGGACAGGAAGCTTAGGGTACACCCACTCTTTTCCCACCAGAATAAACACTGCTCTCAGGGAAGGCTTGTTGATAATAGAAGTACATTTCATTTTAGACATTTCTTAGGCAACGACAATTGGTATGGAAATGGCGATTTTAATAGGATGTACCATCAGCCTGTAAACTCCACAAATGAGACAGCTTAGAAGACAAAATTTTACCAATGGGCAGGACCTCAGCTGTCCTCAAGGCGTGATATTAGAAAGGAGCAAAACCAGAGAGACCTGAAAAGTAGACCTCAAGGGTTATTAGTCCTGAAGCCTTAAAAGGTGATGCTCAGGCCTGCGTCGCACCATGCCAGGTTGCCTTTACACATAAGTGCTTTGGAATAGGTGTTTAGCTAAAACAGTTAAACCCACTACAGACTTCAACGAGAGATTGTGATGGCATTTTGAACCTCAATAGCAAACGCACAAGAGGCTTCAACAAAAGACTGTGATACTACGTTAAACTCCAAAAGCAAGGAATGTTCCTAAATCACATAGGAAACCCGTATTTTTTCTATTTATATCCACATAGAGTCCTGAGGCCATCACCCAAATGGCACTGTCAGATGAGATATCCTACACATTGGTGAGGTTCTTGTCTTCTTTTCTCAGGAAGCATTTGTTTCCTTGTTCCTGCTACCAACAATGGGATTCATCAAGGTTTATATATCGTCATTGGGCGACATGAATTTTGACCATTGTAGGGTCAACCAATCTGTATTATCCTTATGGCAGTCCCTGCTCTCAAGTGATAGGCCAGTTGTTATTGGATGGTGAAAACCAGGAGCAGATTTGCCTTCCTGTGAATCCTGAGGGTGTTGATTAAATCACATACACTAGATCCCCAGACTGGAATTTCTCTACTGAATACGTAACTTTTAAATGGTTGCACAGCATTAAGAGCACAGCTGAATGCTTTTAGACATATAAATAATTGATTATTTATTTATCTTTCAAGATAGCCTTTTTCTCCTGGTAGATTATAGAGCTTGTTCACAGGAGGAACAAAAGCATAGCCTCAAGGAAGACAATATACCTTCAGTTTTTGCTTGAAATGAGTATGGAATTGGCATGACTCTAATGTTCATGACATTCATGAAGATGTTATTGTTGCTTCATTGTATCCTTGATCTGATTTTGATGATTTCTAGGTATTTAGGGAACATCTTGTAAGTCTTAAGAAATTACAAGCACATTAGCTTATGAGGAATAAAATGGCAGAAGAAAATTCTCTCCATAATAGTGCAGTTTAATACATTCACACTTCTCCTTCCCTGCCCCAAATCTACTTTTCACTTTCTTTAAAGACAGAGGAGAGAACAGGACTATTCTCAGGGTTATCCTACTAATGTAGTTTAAAAGAATAATCTAATCTTTTTGAGGCTTGAATGGACAAGTGAACAAGAAAAGAGGGATGAAGAACAGTTGTGAGACCTAGTAAGGGACTCTTCTATGTTTAATGCCATTTATTTCAGTTTGAATCCTGCTCCTGATGAATAGGCATACAAGAATCTTTTTTACTTTTCAAAACACAGCTGTTTGTTCCCACATTCTAGATGTTGTGGAACTAGAAAACAGATTGGATCTAGGTCCAGAGTCCTTAGTTTACAACATTTATGTGGGTTTTATATGAGCAAAAACCACAGGTATTTTCCTATTTGCATTTTGACTAAATTACTTTCCTTTTACTTTCACAGTAAGTTTAAACCACTTCATTAACTTCAGCAAAAAAGCTCCAGATACCTACAGAATTTGGTCCACTTTTTCTACTGACCGACTGAAAAATCTGGCTACAGAAAAGACAGGAGAATGCAAGATTTACAGTGGAGAGCCAGAGCCAACCCTGTCTTCTGATTAGCAGTTTGGATGCCATTGTTCTGTCTGGAAAACACATGTCATCCACAGAATCACCCAAGCTGTCCATTGACATCTGCCAACACATCCACCATCACCCCCTTCTCTCGTTCTTATTTCTCACTCATCCTTACACCTTTTTCTTTGTCTCCTTGTATTTCTGAATTCCCCACCAGTACTCCAATGCAGTTAGGAGTCACCCCTTGGGAAAAAAGGATGTAGGTTTTACCCCCCACAACAATATCACCTTCAGTCTCAAGCTGACCATCTCCAAATAACAGAAAATAGACCATTCCTCTGAGTCTTCTCGTGTATCAGATTTGTGCTGCCTTTCTCTCTGGGGACACAAATTCATAATAGCCCAGAGGCTTCATATTTTTTAAATTGTCACACTAAGACTTGAGTGCCTCCATGAAAGAAGCAGTAGAAAGAGATGCCTGAAGGTAGGCTGGGAAGAATCCAAAATGATGTCAGGTTGCCTTCTACCTTCCCATCAATAGGGTCTTTGAAGAAGCAGCCGCTTCAGAAAAGAAGAAAAATAACTTTCTCTTTAGTTAAAAAGGCTACCATGGTTGCAGTTTGGAGACTGGCAGTGAATGTTAGCTTTATTACCTTAAAAATCTATACAGTCTCCTGGTTTCCAGTGGATGGCTGTGCCTCCACGAGTTTTGATGATGTCCTTGAAAGAGAAATATAGATGCATAGCTTCATTTGGTGTTGACTTTGGAGGTGAGTATTTTATCCCTTTTCCTGGCTGTTTGCAAAGAAGTAGTGATAACTCCTATGCATTGTACCTAAGAATTGTAGCAGGGGGAAAAAAATGCAATAAAATCAAAGCTTTTACTGGGCTAGGACAGTTCCAAGTCTGATAGTTCTCCTCTCTTACTACAGCAACTGATGATGAGGAACAGACATGATGAAAGAGAGTTCAGACTGTGAATCGTTGTCTTTCGTCCCAGAGATACTTCTGTTGTTTTCATTACTGTTTTTGTTTTCACACAGAATGAAAAGATTCTTAGCTAAAGAAAAATGTCTTCTGAGGTCCATGCATTTTTGTGTATGACTTTTTAGGGAATACAAGCTCAAGTTCTTGAACAGTCCTGAGAAAAGTGGTAGTCTAGTTAGAGCATAACTTTTCCAGCTAAGGATAATTTCTGTTGGAATATACGGGCATGGAAATTTCTAGAAGAGAGTATTGAGATTTATCCACCTTATGTGCCTATCAGCCTGTTGGAAACTTGTTCTTTTTCTGTCAAATGCAGCTTGTACAATGTTTTCACACCCAGGCAGAGCTATAATAGCCAAACATGATTATTTCTGAAGAACCTAGCTCTTCCCAACACCTCCTTGGAAGAGCTGAGGTTTATAATTACCAGCAGAGTCATCTTCCTCCACCTGTGGACTGTGTGGGGTAGAAGAATTTGTCAGGCTTCCACCTTTATGAGGGAGGTGGCAGTACCTGTGAGGAGAACCCCAAGCTAATGGACTTCACAGGTGAAAACAAAAGCATCCTGAGGTTTTTCAACTAGGATGTATTTTAGAGAAAAAAATAGAAGAAAAAAAAATTAACTCTTCCTCCCAACAAGTAAATCTAGACTGTGAAAGCAATTTTTTTTGTTCCTGGTCAAGGTAGACTGAGATGGTGACTGAGTGGTTTGTGTGTTCTTGTCAAATGAGTCAACTTATCCCTTGCTCTCAAACATGAGGAAGTCAAACCCAATGCTAACACAATGACAGAAGATGTTGCTGCATATTTCATGTCTGTTAGATAGGCAGGTGGGAGGCAAGGTAGAATTACCCAAATATTGTAAGTTGAAGATAATGTTATTATAAAATAATAAAAGAAAATGCATAGAAACCATTCCAGAAATCCCTTAAGACTGTCAAATGAGACTTGTTCTTTAAAGCTGTCATTTTTTTTTGCAATGTATATGGCTATTTACAGACGTCATTCATAGAGTGGACCTTTGACTACACAGGTCTTAACATTCCCCAAAACTGCCTGGAGGAGTTTTAGAGTCTAACTAATACACTTATACAAAAGTAGCACTTTGGTTAATTAAGAGAATGGAAAGATCCTTTGGAAATGGACCCAAATGACACCACAGAGAGAAGACATCATTTCATGTGCAGGATAAATCCTTATTGCTGCAAAACTTGAGCTGCGGAAGTTAATTTCTCCAAGTGGGAAGTACTTGCTAGAAACAAGTGCCACAGTATCTGTTATTTTCCTAATAAAACAAATGACTAGCATGATCCCAATTCCTCTCCCCTCAGGTTTCAGACAAAAGCCCTCAGGATCTCTATCAAAAACTGGGAACATGGGGCTGTTCACTGCAAGTTTGGAGACTTCATACCTGCAGCATGCTACTGACTATCCTGGCCTGTGGGGTTTATATTTGAGGCTAGGATGGAATAAATAGGGAGAATCATGGGAGGAGAAAAAGAATGAAATCATTCTGGGACAACTTCTCTTTTTAAATATTGTTTGCTTCTTCTGTGGCACTTTGCTATTATCTCCTTTATTTCAGTGGGACTAGTATCTGGTCCTGCAGATCACTCAGCCAGACCTTAAATAGCCCAGGCTGTAATGCAGTAATCTTACACACACCCTGTAGCTACACATTAAAAAACAAAACCTTGGATTTCTTCCCCTCTAGTAAAATTAAAACAGTGTTGATTACCTTGTTTAACCCATGCAGGAAAAAAAAAATAAAGGAGAAAAACATTATACTGATGCTTCAGGAAAAAAAAGCCAACACACAACAACCCTAAACATGTGTCATTCATTGAGTCCTTTAGACTTGTGCCTTCTCTTCTTTAGAAAATTACTCAGGTCCTCTTGCTTTCTACAATCTACAGTATTGCACTTCTAAGGAAATAATAGCTTGATAATCTGCACTTCAAAACCAAGTCAATAATTGCCTTTGATGACTGAATAAAACAAAAAAAAAAGGAAAAGAAAGAAAAAAGGAATCTGCAAGACTGCAGCAAAGGAATGCTGGGGAAAAGATGTGAAAACTATTGCTGCACTTCTGTGTTTCAATGTAATTTACAATCTATTTGCCAACAGCTCTGCAGTGATTAGTAAAATATGTCAAGAAGCTAAACAATATAAGCATCAGAGTGAAAGAAATTTAGCAAGACCCCATCTAATTATTAGCCTACATGACATGTCAACAAAATATTTAAAGTCAACGAGAAGCAAAAGAAATATTAACAGTCTTTTCAGAAAAAAAAGCACTTATCATGCTTGAAGGATATTCAGGAGGAATGTGAAAATAACTGTAATTTATTTAAGACCTGGAAGTATGAAATAATAAGCTACTGAGCCATCAGAATTGTTTTGGTGTTGTTATCTGACATGAGGGCAGACCTTGTCTCGCTTTAAGTTTTATAGTAATAAGACCTTGGAAACAAAACCTTGAATAAACAGTACATAAAGAAAAGGGAAATGTGTCCTTGCATGAATAGATATTGTGTCTATCACCTTCTTCCCAAAAGGCCGCTCAACTTTATAACCATCTAGTAGGTAGAAAGTCAATCAAGGCTGGTCTGCATTCCAGTGCTCAGAAATCACAAACTGGTCATTTTGTAACTCAAAATGAGTAATATCTTCATGCAAAAAAAAAAGCCAACCTTTACAATGACTCCCTATTTCTATTAAGAAGTTCTGTGTCTGCTGGCATTTTATCCTCCCCCGCCCCACAGATTAATAGCTACACATCTGACTCATTTCTCATCTTGCATTTAACCCACAATTTAGAGCCCAACCAACCTGGTGTTTCAGCTCAGGAGGAGCCATGGCTTCCTCTTAGAAGTTCAGAGAGAAAAACTCTTGAGATGTTACCCCTACCTTCTTCTGATGTAGCCACACCTCGCCTCCCAAAGACATACTTCTCAGGAAAGAAATCTCCAAACTTCCACATGAAAGTATTGCACAGCTCCAGCCTCTCCATTAAAAACCAACAACAAACACAACACAAAAAAAACTACAAAAAACCCAAAACCACCCAACTGCCTTGAAAATCTCAGCCTGCTTCTTTGGCAGCCCTAGCTGGGTTGGTTTGGGATGGGTTTGTTTTTTCCCCTTGTTTTCCAGTTTCCTCGTGTCAACAGGAAATCTTGTGTCTAACAGGTAACACGCCGCTTCCGAGCCCATCAGCAGGAATAATGGGGGAGATCAACTCTGCTCAGATGCCACCGAGCATCACCTGCCCAGCTCCATGGAGTGGGGGAGGAGGTGGCAACCATTAAGGTGGAAATGAGGGCTTGCCAGCCTTTCTCCAGAGGTGTTGTTCGCCCTAAAGCTCCCAAGGAAAAGGAGCAGGAAAGCTGGGAGCAGGGTGGGGTTTGGGCACTTCGAAGATGGTGATGCCACCAACTTTGTCAGAGCTAGAGAGAACTCGTGGCAAAGCTGTGGACTCCACGCATGGTGGGCTGGGACCACAGAGGCTTCAGACCACCCCTCCCCAAGAGCCCCCCCCCTCACCTCCGGCTGTAAAAGCTTTGTTTCCAACATTTTGCTGGTCCTAATGCATTAAAACCTTTCTGTTTTCAACCTAGCATCATTGCACCTCAGGACTGACAAAACCAGACAGCGGTGAAAGGGACGGCGACACGGCAGACACAAAAGCTCCCCGCATTAGGGCCACTCTAAACAGAGCACAAAAGCGAGGGAGGCAGCGATGTGTAAACCAAACAATGAGTGGGGGGGGGG
>VWZO01001195.1:620471-622971 GCA_013396975.1 Bucco capensis
AGAAGAAAATATATTGAATAATTTCTGTCATGAGGCAAGCAGGCTAAAGCCAGGCTCTAATTGAATTAAACTCCCATTTATTTGCTCAGGCTGGGAGGAAAGAGAGAGAAAAAAAAGAAGGAGGAGGAGGAAAAAAAAACCCACCCAAGTTAAGGTTTGCTCAACTGTTCGGAGGTACCACCTTTCCTCACCCCTGTATAAATCCACCATCTGTGCTCACACGCACACATGTGCCGTCGCGCAGCAAATGCGCCGAGACCCGAGCGAGCGCGGGAGCCAAAAAAGCACCAGGCACACAAAAGCTCCCCAGGCTGCCCCAGGTCTAAGAGAGCAGCAAAAAAAAAAAATAATAAAAACCCACAACCCAAACTAAAAACAGAGGGGAAAAAAAAAAAAAGGAAAACCCCCAAACCAGAAGAAAAGATCCTTTGCTCATTGCCCAGGTGAGATAGCCTGGTGCGTCCTCTCAGCCTCGACACGCGTCAAGTAAAAGAAAGGTTAAAATTAGAAAATTCAATTTATTTGATAATTTCCCAGAATAATTAGAGTTAATATGGGTTAATTAATATGCAAATCTCTCAGCAGATGTTCTGCAGCAGGGCCTGTGTGAGAAAACAGCCTTTGCTTTCTCCTACGTGATTTTGGCTGTCAGTTATTGGGTATAATTACTGTAACTAACCGAATACACACAAAACCTTTGGAATATAAAATTGTTACAGTTCTAGTTCTGCACAAGCTGCTACTTTTCTGCAATAAAAGCGAACAATTTCTTTCAGAAAATAGGAGCCTTTTTGTTCCTTTCTTGATTTAAAAAGAAGAAATGAATCAAGTAAATGGCTTATCTTTTTTCTATGCATAATTAGGTCAGTATTATATGAACATTCCAATGAGCAGTGGTACAAACGTACATATAAAATGATAGCTCAAACCACCTGCGAAATCACATAAAATTGTTTTATTCAGAATCTTTTTCTTCATACCAGAACTTTGAAAACCCTCCCTGTCTTTCCTGCCAATGTTGCCAACATTTGCCCAATTCAAAGGGATTCCATAACTTGTATTATTTTTTTAAAAGCACAACAGCAACACTTCCTTCAAAGGCACCAGAGCATTTAGGGCTGATAAAACAAGTAATCCTTTGAAAGGTAGAACAGTGCTGTGCTTGACCTTTTTGGGGATGATTTTCTTTCTTTCTTCCTTATTTTTTCTTATTTTTTTTTTTAAAGGAAAATAATTGCAACCAAGACTTTCTAACTTTGAATGAGTAACAGGAGGGGTTTGCTCTGCAGTCCACTTGTCTCCAAAACACATCCCATGATCCAAACCATCTTTTTCCCTCTCCAAATAAGATATAGTATTTCACACTTATCAAAGTACTTAGTGCTTTTACATGTCATCAGGTGAATAAGATTGCTTGCTCCATGTGAGGAACATGAAGATGGCAGTTGACATGGTGCCAAATACTCTGGCCTCAGTGGGACCTAGGTAAGACAGGATGACTTACCTGAGTAAAGTTTTCAGACTAGGGGTGAACCCTGCTAACTGGAACTAACCAAAACTGTTCACTCCTGAACATTACTTATTACTACTTATGGTGCAGCACTTATTACTTGTGGTCTGCTCTCCATCGCTAAGACATTTTCTCCTGGTGTAATTTACCTTAAAACTTCAATTATATTTTAATTTTTCTATAACACTGATTTTTTTTTTTAGGTGTGTTTTAGGTGTCTCATTTATGCTCCTAGTTTCTCTCATTCCATCTATAAAATTTCCTTAACCTGATTAAAAAGACAGTTCAGAAATGTGAGCAAACCCTTCCTGCTCCTTTTTTTGTTTTTCGTAATTGTTTGGTGGGAGGTTCTTCTGTTTTCTAAGAATGCTTTAAGTAACTTCTGCCTTGAGATATAGCTGAAAAAATGATCTTTTTTTTCTTTATAAATCAGGAAACAAAAGGCCTCCACCCCTTCCAAGACCTCTCTCACAAACTTTCCCTTTTTGCCACCCCACCAGTGGCAAACCCAGCCCATCACAGTAGCACACCCTTGCCAAGAGATGGATAATAATTAGGGAAAAAAAGATTTTCTTTAACCTAAGCCATCAGATTTTTTTCCTACATTTTTCCCCAAGATCACACCTAAAAGGAACAGAAAAACTTTAGAAGAAAAAAAAACCCGCTAACTAAATTTTCCTCCCTGCTCCTGTTAGCTTTAACTTACTAACCAAGTCCTCTCTCAAGAGAGAAGGTGGACACCTTATTTTTCTTGCATTGGTTTCATTTTTTAGTCATCAAGATTATCTACTTGCTGACAGCTGCATGATCTATGGCCTACATCCTAAAAAAATATATAAAATAGTTTGAAAGACACTCTGAATTTTATCCCTTCCTGGGTTGCAGATATCTTATGAAGTATTGATAACACATTATCTTTGAGAGCAGAATAATCCTGCACAAAATGATACTAAAGATGTTTAAGGAACCTTCTGGCTCGGTAGAAGTTAT
>VWZO01001195.1:627971-630887 GCA_013396975.1 Bucco capensis
CTGACCAGCCAATTCAGTCTTTGCTCCATTGGAGATAATCCTGTTTAGCTACTCTACAAGCCTGTCTGCTAACATGACAGGCTTGATCACAGCTCTGGAGCACCTCAGATCTTAGCAAACAGCATCTCCCACTAGTTGTGCCACAGGCCACTTACAAAGTCAAATAGCTATTGAGATCCTCCTATGTCACTCAGAAGTTCTCGGGTAATATGAGCTGGGATGGTGCAGAGGTCACCACTATGGCAAGAAGGCAAAAGAAAGGGCAAGGCATTTACAGTCCCTTCAAAAATATTCCTACTTCTTCTGCAGACTACTATTTTCTCTCATGGGCTCTTCTTGTGTCTTCCAGTTCCATTCCCCCCCCCTTTGTCTATCTCTGAGCTGTTTCACTTTGTACCCTCAAAGTTTCATTGCTTGCTATCAGGTAATGAGACTCACAAAAGAAGCAACTTAGGACAGCCCAAGAATCATAAACACTGTGAAGAGGAGACACAGAAGGAAAAAGGCAGCAACACAAACCATCAGGCAGAAAATCTGCTAACCAATAGCCCTCTTTCCCACCCAGCAAGCTCCTCAGTAGTACATGCTCAGCAAGTGAGTTTGAGAGCCATGGAGTATTGCCAGTTTTGTGGCTCTTGGAGCACCAGAGCCATCAGGAAAACATGAGGGGTTTGAAGATGCTCCTCTCCCACTCCCTGACATGTCCCCATGGCAGGGCAGAGGACTCCCTTGTCTACTATTTTTATCACTCCTTTGCCATGATTTTTAGGAAGCTTGTAAAACATTAATAAAGATCATAGAATCATGGAGTGTCCTGAGTTGGAAGGCACCCACACCAGGATCATCGAGATCAACTCCACTGGTAAAACTCACAGCAAAGGAATCATGTATGAACTAGGATAAAAAGACCTTTTAAATGAGGGAGTTTCACATTCAGGCCCAACACCCCTCCCTGAGGGCAGGCAGAAGCTCAGCTGCTCAAGGGCTGCATCACTATTTGACCCTGGCATTGCTGTTTGACCCTGGCGTGTGCCCAGCCTGCAACCAACTGCAGTGGCCACATGCCACAGGTATCCGTGGCATGAGCAAGTGGAAGTTGGACTGTGACCCAACCTCCAGCTAAACACCTCTTGGCTTTCCTTTCAGGGTCTGGGAGATGGGTAAGCAGAAAATCATCAAGTGAAGCACTGCAAAAAGCTCAATAAAGATAATATTCATGATAAATCACAGAATCACAGAATGTCAGGGGTTGGAAGGGACCTAGAAAGATCATCTAGTCCAACCCTCCTGTCAGAGCAGGATCACCTAGACCAGGTCACACAGGAATGCATCCAGGCAGCTCTGGAATGTCTCCAGAGAAGGAGACTCCACAGCCTCCTGGGCAGCCTGGTCCAGTGCTCCATCACCCTCACTGTAAAGAAGTTTCTCCTCAGGTTAATACTAAACCTCCTGTGGTCCAACTTGCTCCCATTCCCTCTTGTTCTAACATTGGATGCCATTGAGAAGAGCCTGGCTCCCTCCTCCTGACACTCACCCTTAACATATTTCTAACCATACCTGAGGTCTCCTCTCAGTCTCCTCTTGTCCAGGCTGAAGAGACCCAGCTCTCTCAGCCTGTCCTCATAGGGCAGATGCTCCACTCCTTTAATAATCTTAGTGGCCCTGCGCTGGACTCTTTCCAGCATCTCCCTATTCTTCTTGAGCTGAGGGGCCCAGAACTGGACACAGGATTCATGATAAGGAGTGTTGCCTTGTTGACCTGTAGCAGTTTTTCTTTCTGCCAGGTAGCAGGCAAGGCACTGCCCACCTACGAAGGGTGGTCTTCAGCTGCACCTACAGAGATTTCTAACAGCAAAAAGCAGGACTAGAAGAGGAGTTTTAGAGTCCCAGCAAGTTGGTTGCTAGCTTTCCAATCCTGGAGAGCAAACTGAAGTGTATTATTAGCTCTTTTCTATTTGCCTCAAAAGCTGATGAAGAAGTTAGAAACCATACTATACTATTCAACTGCCAAATAGCTACAAAAATTCCAATAGCGCCTGACATACGAGCCAAGGAACCCACTGAAAATGTACATTTGCATCCAAACCATAATACTTTGAGCTATGAGCTCATTCTGAGGTGGGCTTTTTAATTTTTATTTTATTTTAATTTATTTGATTTTGGTTCTTTGAGCACGGAGGAAAAAGTTTAAGCCTTAGATTAGAGTAGTCTTATGGGGGAGAGCAGGGAAGGTCACTGTTATTCCCTTTCCTGTACTGCTTCTGCTGGTTTTCTTCAGGTCTACCACAGAGACAGGAGGTGACAACTCCACACTGCCCTCCTACATAAGTTAACACATATCAGAGCTGCTACCTGGCCCCTCCACATCCCTGTGGAAAGGTGAGGACAAAGTGAGCAGCTGTGGTCCTCCTCAAGCCCCTTCCCTCACTAGTGAGCCCTGAGAGGAACTCACGGGAAATGCCACTTCCCAACCACTTTCACAACATCCAAGCTGAAGAAATGATTTCCAGCCTCCTAATCCAACCTCTGTTATTGGCATTCACATTTCAGTCTAGGAATGATGAATGGGACAGCCCAGCTTTATCTTAAAAGCATCTGGTGTTTGGGAAGAAGAAATAGATTGCTTTGTTTCAAAAACAAGATTTAACATTAAAATGCATGTGGGACTAGCAATTATTAAAAGGAGGTTTTTTTGTTGTTGTTGTTGTTTTTAACCAGGTAATTTTCCAGATTTCTCACAGCCCTGGAGCAAAGGAGAGAATCTGGGGAAATAAGGGAAACATAGGTGGGAAAAACAGGCGAAAAGAAAACATGTAAAAGAAAACACATTTAAATTTGTTTCCACGTATGAGATCATATTTCTGGCACTTTGTAGAAGTCCTGTGGAAGCTGTTATTTCCAATATAGGAATACTAC
>VWZO01001195.1:630947-654085 GCA_013396975.1 Bucco capensis
TCACCCTCACTGTAAAGAAGTTTCTCCTCAGGTTAATACTAAACCTCCTGTGGTCCAACTTGCTCCCATTCCCTCTTGTTCTAACATTGGATGCCATTGAGAAGAGCCTGGCTCCCTCCTCCTGACACTCACCCTTAACATATTTCTAACCATACCTGAGGTCTCCTCTCAGTCTCCTCTTGTCCAGGCTGAAGAGACCCAGCTCTCTCAGCCTGTCCTCATAGGGCAGATGCTCCACTCCTTTAATAATCTTAGTGGCCCTGCGCTGGACTCTTTCCAGCATCTCCCTATTCTTCTTGAGCTGAGGGGCCCAGAACTGGACACAGGATTCATGATAAGGAGTGTTGCCTTGTTGACCTGTAGCAGTTTTTCTTTCTGCCAGGTAGCAGGCAAGGCACTGCCCACCTACGAAGGGTGGTCTTCAGCTGCACCTACAGAGATTTCTAACAGCAAAAAGCAGGACTAGAAGAGGAGTTTTAGAGTCCCAGCAAGTTGGTTGCTAGCTTTCCAATCCTGGAGAGCAAACTGAAGTGTATTATTAGCTCTTTTCTATTTGCCTCAAAAGCTGATGAAGAAGTTAGAAACCATACTATACTATTCAACTGCCAAATAGCTACAAAAATTCCAATAGCGCCTGACATACGAGCCAAGGAACCCACTGAAAATGTACATTTGCATCCAAACCATAATACTTTGAGCTATGAGCTCATTCTGAGGTGGGCTTTTTAATTTTTATTTTATTTTAATTTATTTGATTTTGGTTCTTTGAGCACGGAGGAAAAAGTTTAAGCCTTAGATTAGAGTAGTCTTATGGGGGAGAGCAGGGAAGGTCACTGTTATTCCCTTTCCTGTACTGCTTCTGCTGGTTTTCTTCAGGTCTGCCACAGAGCCAGGAGGTGACAACTCCACACTGCCCTCCTACATAAGTTAACATATCAGAGCTGCTACCTGGCCCCTCCACATCCCTGTGGAAAGGTGAGGACAAAGTGAGCAGCTGTGGTCCTCCTCAAGCCCCTTCCCTCACTAGTGAGCCCTGAGAGGAACTCACGGGAAATGCCACTTCCCAACCACTTTCACAACATCCAAGCTGAAGAAATGATTTCCAGCCTCCTAATCCAACCTCTGTTATTGGCATTCACATTTCAGTCTAGGAATGATGAATGGGACAGCCCAGCTTTATCTTAAAAGCATCTGGTGTTTGGGAAGAAGAAATAGATTGCTTTGTTTCAAAAACAAGATTTAACATTAAAATGCATGTGGGACTAGCAATTATTAAAAGGAGGTTTTTTTGTTGTTGTTGTTGTTTTTAACCAGGTAATTTTCCAGATTTCTCACAGCCCTGGAGCAAAGGAGAGAATCTGGGGAAATAAGGGAAACATAGGTGGGAAAAACAGGCGAAAAGAAAACATGTAAAAGAAAACACATTTAAATTTGTTTCCACGTATGAGATCATATTTCTGGCACTTTGTAGAAGTCCTGTGGAAGCTGTTATTTCCAATATAGGAATACTACGGTGACTGAATTGGTGTTAAATTTAAATCTATTCAGGAAGTAATAGTCAATCTGTATTCCATGTAAAGACTCTCACAGGCAAAATTATTTATACAAGGTAAAGTTGGCAAAAAGAAGTCCAATGAAAGAAAAGAAATTACACGTATTAACCCAACCCTTCCCAGCTAAATACTTCTGTACTTCAGTAGGCTTTCCTCAGGAAAAATAGTTTTTAGCCAGTGCAAAGAGTAACACATTTAGTTAAAGTGGAAGTGATGTTTCAGGAACTGCTATTTTAGATGCATTATGAAACAATATAAGTCCATGTGATCTTTTAAAGCAAGTGTCATTATTTGCAGACAGATTTTTACTAATAGTTTAATTCCAGATGAAGTGTAAAATGCATCCTGCAAATGTGCAGCTATGTAATTGGATGGATGTTTTCACAGATGTATATTTAATTTTACAACTTTCAAACCTCCTTTGCATTTATTAATTCATTTCAGTAACATTTAGGGCCAAATTTTTGCCACACATGCACACGGCTCCAAGGAGGGCTGATTTTAATTATACTCCTGCAACTTTTATGCCAGTGTAACTATTGACTTAAATCAAGCTTCTTAGACCATGATTTACACCAATATAACTTTGACTAGAATCAGACTCAGTCAAAGATGCGTGGAAATAACTTGGCCACAGTTTCCCTCTGGGTTCTTTTTACTACTGGTTGCACAGAGTAAATAATTATTTAGGGCCAACATGTGTTAAGACTTAAAACGTTTTAAAAACATGGGGAAAAGAAATACCTGCCTTTCAGAAGACTCTCTCTAAGCTCATGCAGGGTCTTCTGGCTTGATTTTGCTAGGTTGTTTTTTTTTTGAGAAGTACATTTTCTCATGTACATACTATCACAAGAACAAAACAAAAAAGAATCAATACTCCAAATTTTAGCAGTGATGAAGCTTAAGTTATGTGACAGCCAACTTGTCCCCTCCTGGATGCAGTGGGCCAAGGGCATGCCTAAACACACAGGTGGGAGCCCTACAGAAAAGTCATACAAGAAACCTGTAGCCAAGGAGAAAAGGCGGGAGAATGTGCTCCCTTCCAGAATGCATGCCCTGCATCCCTCAAGAGCAGCTGCAAAGTCTCTGCATGGTGTCACAGCCTGATCCGAAGTCTCCATCTATAGGCTCCTTGAAATGGCCTCAGGGCCCATAGCACGAGGTTGTAGTTACACGGTGGCCATCTGAGGCCAAGCACACTGAAGAGCATTACAAGTAGGCCTCAAGAGGAGAACCACCACATCCTAGTACCCAACATCACGGTGTGCTCTAAAAAGCTTTCACCACTTGGGCATGAGTCTTTCCCTGTGGCCCACACAAGCTGATCTAATGGGACCAGTCCTCTCCCTTCACCTTCATTGCCTGTCCCAAACTGTCAGCTTGCTTGACCTACCTATGAGATTTAGATGCCCTCTGCTGAAAGCCTCAGGTCCCCAAACCTACTATTATCTCTTGCTGTGCCTAGCCAAGATGCCTCTAAGCCACTTCTCCATCACCTTATAAGGGCATGGTGTGACCATCAGCCCTCCACATCGAGTGGCCTCACCTCCACGTTTCCTCTTCCCTTCGCCGGAGGCAGAGGTGATTGCATACAGGGGTCATGCTCCTCTCAGCACTGAACACAAGAAACCACCACCCTTGTGAGGCACAGGCAACCTGCAGAGGAATGAGGAAGAGGAAGAGGGACGAGACACTAGAAAGCCTATTGAATTGACCTGATGGTCTGCCTAGGACTTCTGCAGGGTGGTGAATCGCAGCCTTTGTGCTTTTTTTGGGACCTGCATATTTTTCTGTGTGCCACAGGACAAGCCACTCCACTGTGTTACCAGTCTTGTGATGTAGAATGAAATGAAACCCTTCCATGAAGCCTGGGCTGTGTAAGGCTCTGTACTCCATGTCCTTTTGGCCAATTTGCCACAACTTGTATAATAGGCCCCATTGTCCTTTTCTAAGCCCGGATAAAGTGGCCTCTGTGTGTCCATACATGTACATGAATGCAAAGGACACCCCTGGGAGACCTCAAGCTCCTGGCATGCTGGCCCAGAAGGCCCTTGCCATCATGTCACCAATTGCACCCTGCTCTGGCCAGCTTCACCTAGTGTATCAAGATCACTTCACTAACAAACGCCTTCTCTTTGTTGTTTTGGGGTGAGCTAAGTGAAGAAAAAGTACTCATCTGTTTTTCTCCATCTTATTGCTGGTCTATTTACAAATGCACACCAAAAGTGGGTTGGTTGCTTATTTAGTTGTAGTTTTCCTCTACAGGTTCATAATGATTTGCTTCACCCATACCTTGCACCCTGCTCATAACGGTTAGCTTTAGAGATGTCTTTACACATTTACACTTCAACTGTTTAATTAGGGCCTAATTCTGCCACCATCACTCCCACCTGACCAATACCTCACTGTATAACAAGTCCAATACCAATAAAGAAGTCAAAAATCAACTACAGTACTTAATTACAGTTTGTCCTAAATATACCAGCTCTGCTCTGTTTGCTCCCTGGACTTACAGAAGTTGTATTTTCATCACCAAAATGCCACCTAGATGCCTTGCTTCTGCCTAGCTGAACAAAGTTTGAATATTTTCCTAAAATTTCCCAACTTTCCCTGTACATTATTTTTTTCAAGAGTGTCTCTAAAGTGGAGGGAGTGGTCTGTAGTGGTGACAAGAGGAGGTGGCAGCTTGGGACAGGGTTCTAGCCATGTGTGAGGTCAACCCAGAGCTGCCTGTCCGCTGGCAGGAGTGAACCAGGACAGAATTATCTGCGTTATCTGCCACAGCTGCTGCTATTTCCTCAATAATCTTCAATTTGAGGAGGTAGGAAGACTCCTCATTGGCTGGTTAATTATTTATTACAAATATTATTATTTAATTATTTATGGCAAATATTTTCTGACATGTAAAAGAAGGAAGCTTTCTAGTGCCTGTTCCCATTTGCTTGTATTATGGACTTCACTATAAGTTCCTTGTAGCAGCTGCCATGGTTTACACCAGGAAGGCAACATCCTCATTTTGTGCACCTCCAGGTAGTTAGCTGAGAGTAACCAGGAGGTGATGAACCACTCTGTTTGCACCCCTTTGAAATGAGGTTGAACATACTGCCCCCACCAAAAGAAACAGTCCCCAGTGGTGCTACAAACTGAGGAAAAACCCAACAGCCTTCCAGCCGGAATATGACAGATAAAGCAAACACCACCAAAGTCTAAACACTTGTTAAACTGTCTGATTTCAGCCCATTTCAGCCACACAACATTATTCAACTACTCATCACTGTGAGAACAGGCAATCAGGAAAAGCTAATTTCTTAATTAGCTCTGCTCCGGCGGTAATGATTGCAGATCGTGTCAACTAAAATCTGTTTGGATTTCTGTAAATTGGAGTCCGACAAGCCTGCAGTTCCGTCGCCAACCTGATAACTCTCACCCCCCTGGCTTTTGTTTTTCCTTCCAGCCTTTTTCCTGTCGCCATCTCGGTATTTAATCTGACACCGCCAGGCAGCAGGGAAGGTTTTACTCTTCCCCTCGCCCAGAAAGAGCAGGAGAGAGAGAGGAGGAAAAGCAAAACATTTAACGTGGGGACAGGAGGGCTGGCTGCACAGGAAACCTGGACCAAACCTCAACTCCTGACAAAAGCCTTTAATCTTTCTCACATTCCTCAAGGCATTCTCCTCCTGTAATAGGACATATTCCTTTCAAGTAAGGTCTGATAAGGGAATTCTTTTTTTTTTATTATTTTTTTTACAGGAAATGTATATCCTTGTAAGTCTATCATCTCATTGACTTTGTGCCTTATAGATTTTAACTAATTCACAGCCTTTCTTTTATCAGCCAGAACACAAATTCCCTGGGCACCAGGACAAACAGAAATCTGCCCTTGCAACAGGCACTTAAAAAGAAAAGCAAAAACAAAACTCCAGCCTCAGGAAGTGACAAAGTTTCCTTGCCACCACTGGGCTCTTACCTGCGGGTGCCCCAAGGTCTGTGGTACCTATGCTGGCTGGACCCCAGCTGAGTTGGGGCATCCCCAGACCCAGGTCAGGTCAAGCAGATCAGATCAAGTTTCCTGCCCCCTCCTCCTCCATCCTCTCCTTCAGGGCCTTGCTTTACTTTGCCCGGTTTTACCCCTGGAGTTCTGCCCTCTGAAAACCCAAAGGAGACATTCAAGAGGTGCAAAGGAGGAAGGTGTTAAAGGCCTTTTGTATCAGGAGCACAGTCAGACCCACCCCCAGACCTCTTCTAATCAATTAATATGATGTTCACGAAAAGCAGAAAAGCGTTGCCTTGCACTCTGTGCACTTAGGTGATTACCTGACACTTACTTAATGCTAGCCAGAGGTGAATGCAGGAAAAAACCCTCTACTTCGTTGCTGCCACAGCCCTTCCTTGCTGCTGTGTTGTCATTTTACATTGCCCAATATGTGGCAAAAAGGAGCAGAGAAAACAGGAGCCACAGCCAGGCTGAGCTGGGAAGTCTGAGGGCACCAGAACAAAATGTTTGGACTGGCCTTCAAATGTCAAAACAGAACAAGGATTATTAGCAACAGTGGTGAGGTGGCAATGCTACTTTGCAAACAGAAGTCTGGGTGAAACCAAGCCCCAGGCTTAAGGCAGACACCATAGGCAGCAGTGCTGAAAGCCAGAAAGCGAAAGGAATCTCCTTCAGTCACTTATTCAGTTGTTTCTTCTTTCATAAGCTGTGGAAAGATCAAGGGCACAGATATCCCTTCCATTTTCCCTAGCCCATTCCATGCCAAGTGTACTCATCGCAGCAGCACCCAAAGGCCACTGAGGCTCTTGACAGGCAAGGTGAACATGAGTTCGTTGAGGAAGAAGCAAAATTGCCCTGTTTAATTATTTTTGCACATAAAAGCTGTTCTTACAACCTTCCTCTGAAGTGCCCAGCTTCAGGGCTGGTGTATCAGATAGTCCTCCTGAAGATCCACATAGGTTTGATCCAGGTAGCAGCACCAAGCTCCCTCAAAACACTCCCCAAAGCGAAGATGATATCTTATGTCCATGCTGAGCCGATCTCCCTGTCTTCCCACACAATTCCAGCATGGAAAATGCTTTTCCCTTCACCTCCCTATAACGCATGAGCAAGAGCAGGGGGATTTTCACCTGCGGGTTCAGGCCCTGTGTGAGAGCCACCACCCTGATGCAATGACACCTCCGCCTCCCTCGTGGGGTGAAGCAATGCAGAAGGTGTTGTGTGAAGGGCAAGGAGGGGTTTTTTTTCTTCCCTCCCCCCTTAATGAGTCTAATCAGATTAACATCACCATTCTCTCCCTTGTGTGGAAACAATGTGGAACCAAATTTAGTAACTGTAGTTTGTCTCACATTACCCTGGGTACCTTTTTTCCTGGTGCACATCTGGCACTAGCAGCTTTAACTTTACCCTCAGTATCCTGCATCCACACCAGCAGAACATAGGTTTGCCTGGGATGCTAAAAACAACAGAATCCATCAGATTGTCAGTAAGTAGATATGTATTTTGGTAAGCCTGCCTGTAGTTAACCAAAAGCACAATTTTTTTTTTTTTAACCCCACCAGGAAGATTTCATTTGGTCTGCATGTGACTAGGGAGCTGATTTCATTTCCTGTAAAACCCCCTCAAACACTGCAAAGTTACCTGACTCAGCTGCTTGTAGAAATCAAATTCAGTCTGAGATAACAGCTAATCATTTGTCACAGTAAGAAGCAATTCCCTGAAATCGGAAGGGAAAACCTGCCGCTTCAATCCGCAGGTCTGTCAGATTGCTAGAAATTACATTCTGCTCTGACTAACCTCTGCACTTGGATTGCTAACAACAAGCAGCCTGGTCTATCAAAAGAGAATATCATACAACCAGGAACAGCTTTTGATTTGTTCTATTCCAATAACCTGAGAAAAGTTTATGGACATGCATTGCTGCCTAGACCTCAATTTTCACCAACCTGCATCCTGGTTTTGAATTTATAGCCCTGCATCCCCACAGTAATGTAGGTAAAATTTACAGGCTGATTATCTTCTACTTCATAGGAAGAAAATTAGAGTTGATTTTATAACCTTAAAACAGATATTTGGTCTTTGAGAGTTTGAGTGAGGACATGAGTTTTGGATGGTCCAATTAAAATGCCAGGAAAAAAAAAAAGGAGAAAAAAAATTGATGAACTTTATGGAGAAGGAAGCTTTCAAAATGCAATTTATATTCTTTAGAAATGTTCCCAGAGAGTAAATTAAATGTATACCCTTCTATGTAAACACTATTTGTGCAGCAGTCATGTTATAAGTTTAATAAAAAATGATGTATCACCCCTGTTTGTAAGATTTATAATTCACATGGCAGTAGTGAATCTGGGAGCCTGGCCACGATGCGTTTTCTATACTTAAGTCTGTTATCTACAGTATGAAAGTGCTTACGACATTGGCAAAAGGGGGCAAAAAATAGTTAAGTATCTTTACTTGACTTCTTTCATATTTTTTTCTTAAGGAGATATTATTCAAATTGGAAAGCTGGTACCTCAAAAGGCCAGAGTTACCCGTGGGGTTACTCTTCTTAACAAGACATGTTTAGGCAAATCTATCCACTGTACTTTTTTTAGCAGGTAATGAAAAGGTGTAAGTTAAAGTGTGAAGGACTCCGTTTTTTGAAAACAGCACTTCAGCAAATAGCTTTAGCTGGCAGAGCCTCTTTGTATTCTAATTACCTATAATACAAATCTTCACAATAATTCAGGGAGAGAAAAATGCTAATGTGCAGGTTGTGGCAGAAACTAAAGCAAAGCAATGAGATCTGCAGCTATGGCTTATTCCCCATCTCACATTGTGATTTTTAACAATTTACTTCCCCACTCAGTCCTGTCTCCACTCTCTCGCTGAACTGCAGCTACAAAAGTTATTCCTCCCAAGCCTCTTTTTTCTAATGTGCTCCTCTTCCCCTTAATGTCCAAGAGAGATAACCCCAAAACTGTTGATTAAAGTAGATGGGAGTTGGTAGGAGAAGCTATGAAGACTTCCTAGCAGTGAAACAGGATTTGTATTAGGCTACAGCTCCTAACATCCTTCACAGACTTCTGCACTTTGGAAAACACGCAAAATTTATCTGACTTCCTCCACAACAGCTTGAAGAACCAGCTTGGATAAATATGTATTTTTTTTGTGAACTCTATTGGTTTTGCACATATGGTATCATCTACCTGATTGATTGTAAAGGGCTCTGCTGACTAAAAAACAAAGGGACCTTGGTGGATGCATTCATTCTGAAAATACATATTCATCAGGCTGCAATCCCCTAAAGGTGAAGTCACTGCCATGCACAGGGTGGGCATTGCTCGTGGAATGAGTCACCAGCTGATGGACCCCATCAGAGTCCTGACAAATGCCCCCTCCCATTCCAGCTCCCAGCTACATCCCTGACTCCAACAAAAGAGCAAGGGGCTGTCTGCCCTTCCTACCTCCTCCAAACCACAGCTTCTAGTTCAGTGAATATCTTTCTTTTTTTGTGTTGGTTTTTTTTTCCCCTCCGTTTTAATTTCAACCAAGCCAGATTAATTGTTTGCAAAATGAAGAAACAGCTCCTGCAGCGATCTTATCCCTCTGATAACTCCTCACAATTTGCGATGGAGTTCCCCTCTAGCATCGGCCATGGAGCAGGGGCTCTTGTTCCTTCTTTGAAGAGTATTTTTGACTCTTTTTCCCACCACAACACACAACCTGGGAGACAGACTATATTCAAAACCACTGTAAAACAAATAACTGCCTTCGCGGGGAAGTGTGGTGTTTCTTTCCCCCTCCCTCTCTTTTACACCCTATATCTGACCCTAATCTAGATCCCACAGTAAGTGACAGAAATATTGACATCAGTCAGGGAAAGATCAGGTTTCCTTACACAGGGGACAAGTCCTGTAAACTCTGTCGTGTTGACAGAACCAAGTCCCGTGCTGGTGGGTCCTGGTGGCCTGGAGAAGGTTTCAACACCACTCCTGCTCCACTGTAGCCCAAGGGAGCTTTATGATTAACTACAATACCAGCAGCATTACACCTTTCAAATAAAAAGGGATGGATTCAGTTACAGAAAGAGCACTACCTGACTCTTCAGGTAGGCTTACTGCCCACAGCAAGGCATTTCTGTGATGTAGAGTACCAAGAATACAACACCCTGGCCCCAAATTAATTAAAAATAAAAATAGCTGAGAGTCAGTCGAAAAAAATTGCTCCTCTGTATTTTTACAGTCATGTTATAAACTGACTCCTGATAAACAGAGGCCACAGAGGAAATGCTGACACAAACCTCTGCATGGTATCAGGAACAGGCATGACTGCCCGTTACCTGCTCTGGTGAGAGAATTCATAGGTTCGTGATGAAGTAGAAGTACTTAGGATTTCTATAGCATTTTCCTTTCTATTATAAACGCTTGCTCAAAACCCAGCCCTCCAATTTTTGGTCACAGCTTTATCTCAGCAAAGGCTGAATAGGTACTTCAAATATTTTTCAAGAGAAGGAGAGAGAGAGAGTGAGAGAAACCCCTGCCCATTCTTCTGAAATTTAAGTAGGCAGCCCTTGAAAGATCACTGAGAAAAGTCTGTATTTTCTCAGGTTCAACTAAATAATTTATGCATACTTTCACTTTGGCATGATGAAGCAATTTTAGCCTTTAAAACCCACAACTACTCAGGAGGGAAAAGGTCTGGTTCCTGCAACTTAAATAATTTAAACATCCAGGTGGAAATGCTTTCAGTGCTGCTCCTTTTCTGAGACAAAGGAGGAAGACTCCAAAAATCTGAGACATTGAGAAGAAAAGGAGTGATAAAAGAGCCAACCTTGGATGTATTCAATTTTGAGGGGAAATCCAGCATTGTTTGCTAGAAAAAGATAACCAGAGAGATGCTTAGAGCACATAAATCCGCTAGGTAAAAATGCTTCGAAAAAAAACCTCCAACACACTATTGGCCTAGAGCTACAACAAACATGCTCTGCAAAAGAGCATGACAAAAATATCCCTCTACCCTCTAACCCAAGTCAGAAATGGTTTGTGTACGCTTAAGGGTTAGGCAGATGTTAAGGGTCACTGAAGAAGCTGTGTGAAAAACTGCACCACCAGCACCAGCTTCTGAACTTACAGAAATGAGTAGTACATCGGCTAACTCCTCGCCTAGCAGCTTCGTGCCGATGCGAAATGAAAGAGTACTCGGGCTACTTTGCTCCTTCCCACATTAGACAGCAGATGTGAAACTCCTGAGATAGAGGCAAAAAATTTCTCTGCTTCAAAGACAGGTAAGAATGGGCCTTTGAGTCAGTGTCCAACTGATCTCACAGCAAGTTTCAATGTGCACCAGCACATCGGCAACAATATGCTGGCAAAGTGCGTGGGATGCAGCCGGAGCCTGGCTCAGCTGATGTCCTGGGGAAGGAGGTGATGCCTGATGGAAGTGGATGTTTATGGGGAGAAATGCTTTAAAAATAGGGAAAAAAATAATCATAATTTGCCAATAGCATAGGTATTACTCGAACTAGATAACTGGTAGTGATTTCGCATAGTATTAAGCTCAGTTAATCAAGATGTCTCCCAGTAAATAGCATTACTGAAATGAACATTTGGCTTCATCCCAAGGACAGACATGCCTCAGACTGCTCTCCCCTTTGGTATGTATTGAGCAGAAAGTATTAGAGTTAGCAGTGACCCATATATCTCAACCACCAGCATTTTCTGTTAGGGAAAAAAATATCTGATTGTCCTTTCTAACCAGCTTTAAAGCCTCCATTGTTTGGCTTGAACCTTCAAACCATGGCAGAGACGATGACCCGGGATCGGAGAGATGCCTTCTGCATGCCCATGGTGTTCTCCTTGGCTTTTGCAGACACAGGGACTCCTAAATGCCGGAGCCTTTCATCACTCATGTTCCTCAAGAGAACGACAGTAATACACCAAATTAATAACCACACGCATCCATCCCTCCTACAGCCAAGCTCATGCCGGCGCCACTGCTCACATCTGCAGCACAGCCACATGCTTGTGTCAGGAGCAAGCAGGCTGTGCCATGGGGAAGAGGATAAGGAATAGGAGAGGTTGGCCCCAGCTGTGCCCCTACTTGGGTTTTTACCCCAGCACTCTTCACCTGCAATTTCCTACTCCTCCGCAAGGCACCTGAGAAGGGAACTGAGAAATAAGCCATGCTCCTCTGACCATCCCTCCATCAAGCACAGGGTCTATGGCCTATTTTCCTTCCCTCCTCAGGTGTCTCAATCAATATATCCTGCTCAATGCAAAAAAAAAGAAAGGGGGGGGGTGTGCAAAATTCATCCCTTGAAGCACCAGAAGTACCCGAGTTGGTGTTGAAACTGATGCTCTTTCAGCAGAGACTTTTGTTGCCACGCATGTGAGAAACTACTGGCTGCCAGTGTGTGTGTGTGCATGTGGAGTAACACCACCTCCAGAGCCTGCTTCCCACCAGACTTTGAGCTTAAAATGACTCAAAGTTTCTCCTATCTCCATGTGCCTCACGGTCAGCTGAAATGTTCTTATTGGGCTGGTCCCCGACCCTTATCCTTGCAGCCAAAAGGAAATGCAGAGCCAGGCATAAGAGGCTGTTGAAACCACACGTCATGTTTGGGTTTGCTGTGTCATAATGATTTTATTTCGGTTGGGATAAGGCTTTCTGCAGCTGTTTTCCTATGGAGCTGATGGCAAAGGGCAAGTGCTCGGCTGATAGCAAGCAAAAGGGAAGAGCAGCAAGAGGAGGGACCTCCCAGAGAAAACATCTCTTGAAAAATGCATTATTGTTGGTTTAAGTATGTAAACTTCAGAGGCATCAGCCTGTGGTTAAGAGGTAAAATAAGGGATGTGGAGTGAGGCTTCAGACCTCAAGCCTTCAGAAGTATTTTCCCTTTCTTTAGACCTTATGTATTTTCCCCTTTTAAAGTAGGGTATTAATAGCAGTGCCCCAGCCACAGACTCCCCAGTGTGGGTGCTCCAAGATCTCTCTGGTAACAGAGGAGAGAAACTCTCTCCAATTACCTCACTTGTGGGGCTCCTACCTGGCCAGGCAGGATGGTCTCATTCTCTAATAAACATGATAAAATCCAAAATCTACATGGAGGATGTTTTCCCTCCTGCACTAGGTACCTGTCCCAAACCCTCAGCTCATTGCTTTAGGCTATGAACATCCTTTGGTTTTTGCTGAATCCATTCAGATTTCAACAAGTGCCTACCTCCAGGTGAAAAGATAACATGAATTTTAAACAAAAAATAACCTAGTTAAAATTTAAAGTTATTTATTCTTTTAATTAAATACAAAGTAAGGCCCATGTTGGGATTATACCTAGTGGGAGAAAGGTAAACTTTCAAGGTTAGTGATGTTTCTGGACAGAGTGTAAAATGGGGTGTTTTTTTTTGAGACCTTTTTTCTCACTTATGCCTTATATCCACAAATTTAGATGGGGACTGGAGACTTTGCACTTGCAAACTTGCACAATTTCGGGCACCAGAACAACCATTATATCAACACAAGGAACAAAGCAAGCTCGGGGACTTGTGTGTGAAACTCCTCTGACAACCACCCAAAAAATAAAGAGGCAGCCTGTTTGGCACCAAGTTCCCCGAGGAAACCACATGAACCCGAGGTAAAAGGCCTTTTCTTCTATTCCCAGACTGCTAAAACCATCTAGTTCTCCTCATTCATTACCCTGAGTTAAGCTTTGCAAGCTTACAGTAAACCTGGGAGAGCTCAGGTTTTGCACAGAGAAATTTCACATTAAGAATTCTCTTCTCCCGCCTCCAGCTTGCTGCCCTGAATCTTCAAACAGAACACCTGATATAAACCTAAAATCCTAATCTAGCCTGAAGTGCATTAATAGCAGCTTTGATTATTTTTTTTAGAAGAGAATTAGCCCCATAATCCTACTAGTTCTACTTCTAACAATACTATTTTAAGACAATTAATTCATATTTAAAAATAATGAAATTACTAGCACAAGACGTTAAACTTCTTTTAGTATATTAAATTGGGCAGATTGCTTCTCTCCTTCTAATTATGAATGTAACAGTTACAAAAGAAACTGTCATTTTGATAGAGTAAAAGACAATCTGTCTGCCAAAAGTGTCCAACCATAATTCTAAAAAAAAAAGTCTGCATCAAGAACATGCTACTTTGTTTGATGTACTGTCTTATTGGAAACCTAATTTGCTTTCAACCTCTGAGACAACACATAACATAAGTTTGTGTGACTAATTCTCTTGGAAATATGAGTAATTAGAGGAAGGGACCATTCCCATGGCAGGAATGGATAGTTTGCGAAAGTCGAAATAAACACCCTAAAGTTGCTTTTCTTTCCCTTTCAGCCATCTATTCCAAAAAGGGAGCACACGTGTCAGTTGTGAACTACTGCAAAGTAGGGAGAGGTTTATTACCTGAGGTGAGCACTCCCAGAGCTCCTGGAGTATAAAAGCATTAGCTGTATGTTCTCAGTGAGTAATAAAAATCAATAAACAGGAACCCCCCACCTGTGCTATGGCCCCAGTGTTAAGTTTTATACGTGTAGTAATAGTGCATATCAATTTTCACCACCCTTCCTACGCTAGCTATTACAAGGCATACAACCACCGGAGGGACTGCGAGAGCAGCACCATTCATCCCACAGAGTTGTCCAGATGCCAGCTCCATTGCATCATTGTCAATTTTATTCTATCTACAACTGGACAAGGCTTGCAGCCCCAGCTCCTAGCCACCCACTCAACCCCGCAACAATTGCAAACTCTGTTCGGCTGCTTAAAGAGTTTACAAGCCAGGCTTGAAAGAAAACAGAACAGTTGCATATTAATGCACCCAGCCCCTGAAAGATCACATAATGGAGCAGGAGAAACGTGTAACTGCAACCAATATGGGACCTGGTCCAGCTGCTGCAGCCTGTGGATCAGTGACAGGGTTTTTAAATGAATTCATGCTAAGCATCAAGATGCAGCTGCGCCAGGTTTTGACTGCGAGTAGTTGGGTTGCTGTAGGCTTCTCAGGGGCTCAGAGGTATGGAGAACGTGGGTCATCCTATGCTACAAATCAAGCAATGCGGTAGCTCTGCCAGCTTGCAAAAATAGCTACTAAATCACACTTATCTTCTGATTAAAAAGAACACCTCTGGTAAAACACAGAAGAATATGAGTGTAAACCTTTGCCATGTTTTTTCCCTCTGTTCATTAATCTATAGAAATAAGGGTGCCAGCTTTATTGAAGGACCAAGCAGCACAAGAAAGTGAGTTGCTTTTAATTTTCAAATCAAGACCAAAACAAAACAAACAGAAAAACAAACTTTGAGACTATTCCATTCTACAAGCATCCTTTAAAATTTACAGGCTTTCTAATTACAGCCCAAAGATGACCACTGCAGACTTCAGCAAGTAATGAGAAGCATCTGATGATGAAGGCTTTGATTCTGAAATAAGCATGACACCATTGGAGTCTCCCTTTATGAAAAAAGCTGTGGTAGCTTCAGTTTTAACAGACAAGAGGGAAGTAAAAAAAAAAACCCACAAAAAAAAGTGCAACCAAACAACCCAGCACTTGACAATCACCCTTTCTCCCTGCCCCAACAAAAAGACAAGGCGTTTTATCTGTCTGAGGTTGCCTCTGATAGTGCTTATGGTCCGGAAGCACCACTCATGGGTACTTAAAGCAGCATAAAAATAGAATAAAGTTGTAGAGCAAATGAGAAATTATGATATAACTCAAGTGTTGTGGCACGAAAGAAGCAAAACGAAGGCTCCAAACATTCTCTGGAACTGGTAGAAATCTAGCTGAAATTAGTAGTGCCATCAAGGTGTTGCTCAAGATGAAGTAGTGCCTTTAAAAAGCTATCTACAGGAAGAGTTGTGGCAGCTTTGCAGTGAAACTAACCATTTTAGGCAATGGGAAGAAAGTAAGACCACTGGAGTTGTGAACAGCTGGCATACAATAGATAATTTAAGGGAAAGTGACCCTCATGTATAATTTTTAACTGAAGAACTGTCAAGCCCCATTAGTTCCAATAGGTCCTGGCAGTAATGAGGTGGGTTTATAGGGGCATTGTATGAGAAGAATTTCCAACAGAGCAGAAAAAAACAACAACAAAAAACCACCCCAAATAACCGAAAACAAACAAAACCCCCAAACCCAAAGCATTTTATGGGAACTTTTGTGGATTCAGAGTTAATTTTTTCTTTTCGTCAATCCTAGCTGCTTTTGAGGCAACAGCATCTCAGCTTTTCGGAAGAGATCTCCCACAAAAAGAGTAAAAATGTCTTTAGGAGTCAGTTTAGCCATGTTCTGTGTTGATAACGCTGAGGAATTCTAGAAGATGCCCATTAAATGTGGAACTTGTGGTGCTAAATCTACATCACCACCTTGGCTGGGGAACAAAAAAACAAGTAAAAATGCAAGGGAAGAAAGCAGGACTCCTTAAATAAATGCAAATAATGAAGGGTAGAATCTGGGTAGAACCTAAGTGAGCAAGCTAGGTAAAATAAAGCTCCAGTGCTGTTTCTGCAGACATATTTTAGGGGCCAGTCCAACATTATAAACAATTGCTATAAAACCTGAAAGGTCCAGGTGTCGCCAAGTCATGTTTACTTTATGGCTTTCACTTTGCTATTTGGCAGTACTTCTAAGACCATACTGAATGATGGTGCCCTCAACTTAAAGTGCTATAACTTTCTTGCCCAGACTTAAAAGAGATACTGTAAAATTATTTAGCAACTTCTTGTGCCATAAACAATACTGGGATGTTTAGTCCTCTCCTGTGTGTCAGTGAGCACCCCCATTAAATGCTGCATTTTTGATGGTGAACGTGTGGTGGGTCTTGGGTAGCTACACTGGGATGGGGTGAAGAGGGAAGAGACCAAGTGTGTTCCTCTCCAGTTTTGAAGGGCTCAAACTGCTGGCAAACTTATGCCTCGTGGGCACTTTAGGGGACAGTGGAAATAAGGACAAAAGCAGTGAACATAGGCATAGGTTTGGGCATGTCTCATCTCCTCATGGAGTTGTCCTTCCTTGGAGAAGGGCAGAGTGGCAGAAAGGTACAGAGTTTGGGGGAACTGATCCCCTTGCACCACTGGGGCCCCACCTAGTTTTCACCAGGGCTAAGGGTAGAGAGGGTTGGTGAGATGAAAACGGGGGATGCTCACAGTTGAGGCTGATATTGGGTTTAAAGTAAATGAGAACAGCTGATTCTAGCCTTAAGTTGACATTAGACCTATATATTAAAAAAAAAAGCAAATTGTCATTCAAAGAAGTGACAAGAGAACCTTCCTTTTAAATCCAAGTCAAATAACATGACAATAAAGTCAGGAGTTATAGGTCTTGCAGATTGTCCTTTACTAGACACTATATTACATGTAGTCATTAGGCCAGCTATAAAAAGGAGGTTTAAATACTAATGTATTTTTTAATTTGTTTTATACCCTAAACAAGCAATCAATGTACATTAATAAACATAATTGGTTTTTTGGCATTTGTCCATTCATTTGGTCTACCTTGTCAGCTCCAGCCAACACATCAGCAAAATCCAGTAACCACAAGACATGAGAAGGAAACACCAATGAGACCAGCTCAAATATGCATAATACATTGAATTACTTTGCTACTATATTATTGACAGGCTCTAACCCCGAAAGTTTGCCATAAGGTCCTCCTGTCCATCTTAAACAATTACTTTGATAGGTTTGTGTCTGCAAATACTGCTTTCAAGGGCTGGTGCGAAGAACCTCTAACGAGGTGGTAAATATGTTTACCTTTGATAAGGTGAGCTGCCTGATAAGATAAGGTGGATGGCCACTTTTCAAAAGCAAACATGTACAGAGCTGGAGGCTCTCACCCAGGAGCTGTGCTGGATTTGATCAGCGTAGGGCAACATCTATGCACTCTGGAATAGCTTCCTGAAATCAATTTGTTCCTTTTCAGTTTTAATTATAAAATACCACTCGCTAGAGAGAGATTTATTCACTCAAAAGGGTGAAACATTAGAGATGGACGTGTAAAAGTTGTTCATCTCTGTAGTTTCAGCAATTAGGGTACAGCTCCTGGTTTAACTAGGCACTGTGGGTATCTAACCTCCTGGTGTGCCACCTCTAAGCAATCCCCATCCAAGGGATCTCCTGTAAATGGAAAAGATCAGGAAATATCTCGGAGGAGGAGATCCTCGATGGTCTGGTGTGGTTATCCTGAGTGCTAGTGACCAGAGAAATATATACCAAGAAAAAGCTCTACTGGGGGCAAAAATCTGTGCTGCAACCCTGTAATGCCTCCTGACATCTCTTACCAGGTCCTCTCTGTAGGTGACCCTACCAAAACAACTCTAGCTAGTCCATTGGTTGTAGCCAAGAAGACAGGAGGTAATGTGGGTAACATCTGCTCCACAGAAGTCTCCTAAAATGTCATTTGTCAGAGGAAACGAGAAAGAAATTGTTGCAAGAAGAGCAGAGGTTGAAAAGTCCAAAATGGTAGTTCTACTAAAGGCTTTAACACACTAGAAAAAAATTTATGAAAACATGAATAAAAGGTAACTTATTCAGTGTCAGCCTTCCATATTTATAGTTTAAAAATTAGTCAAAGTTTATGTCCCGAGGTTGCACCTACAGGAAGCCAGATGTGTGCCTTCTGCATGTGACCTAAGACAGGCCTGAAGCAACAACTAGATAATTTCTCGCTCATACTCCACACCGTCGATCGCGGCGGCTTTCTGAGGTGAGAGAATCTGACAGCACTAACTCTCCAGGGCAGAACTTTCCAGTCAAGTGGATCAACGGACTGAAAATCTCTTATGAATAGTCATTAGGCCTTCATTACAAACCCCTCACAACCCAGTTCTCTTTTCGCAACCAAATGCCTTTTGTCATCTTCACAAGGTGCATCATTTAATTACCAATTGATTTCTTTATATATGACAACATGTCAGATAGCAAAATACAGTGTATCTCCCTTAGGGGGAGAAGTCTGTTAACTATCAGCATGCCAGATTACTGCATTTAGCTGGAAGACAGCTATTCCCTCTACTCTGCCTTTATTTTAACTTCCTTCCCACTTTTCCAGAGGAGCAAGGAGGGAAAGAGGCAAAGGTAAGGAGCATCTCAAAGAGGATCTAGTATTTTTTTCCCCCTTCTCTTCCTTCTGTCAAAAAATTAAAGCTGGCTTCCAACATTTCTCACTCTTTTTAGGCACACACTCCCCATGCATGCGCATATATACATTGGCATCGGCGGCTGTACGCACACGGAGAGCTGGGTTACACCACCTCAAACAATTGTTCTCATTATCCTAGGAATTTACCCAGCTTCTGACTTTGCCAGCACACTGAATCTTCCCCTTCACCACTGCAGCCTGATAATCAAGCCTGTACTGTATTAATAAGCTGAATAATAAGGGAATTTCAGAAATGTACAGGACTATTATACTGTAACAATAAAACCTCAAACTGAGTAAACCAGAGCAGTGCTGAAGGTAGGCGTCAGAAAAGAATGAAACCAGTGTTGTAGTAATGCTCTCCATTGTATGGCAGTGTAAATGCCTGCTTCTTTCATACACAGAAGCTACATTACATGAGTCCGAAATGTTCTCAGAGCATCACTGTGCCTGGTTGTGATAGAACCTGGCACCAGCAAGCACTGAAAGCTGACATTATACTGTAGGATGTGCTGCAGGTGTGCAGGCCTGTGAACGTGCTCTAATTACATATTTTCCTGCAGAGCAACAATTAAGGTCACCAAAATAATTGCCAGCTTCTTAATCCCTCTCTAACAAGACTGACACGAGGAACAGTTTATTTTTCTCTGGTTATTTTGAAGCCTTCTCAAGATTTTGTGTGTGTTTTTTTTTCCCCTTAGCACCCCACGTAAAACTAATTCCTACGTTCAAATGTGTGATTATATCCATTGTTGCTATTGGGATGAGGTTGTTAGGGTTTTTTTTAAGCCCAAACCTTTTTCTGAATTTTAGTGAAACTAAAATAATGAAGAAATGCTGATTGTATAACCTGGCATGCTGTTTCAACATTTCCCCTGCAATGAAGGTACCCATTTTCCCTTTCTGTGTGCATTTGCTCTGTGTTTTGGGACTCTTCTTCAGGACTACCATCTCCAGGCCAGTGCTCAGTGGCATTAAGGCTGCATGATTCCAGTCAAGCATCCAGGCAACTACAGAGTCCTGTCTGTGTCCAGGGTTCAATAAAGAATCACCTTTGTTTTCATTACAACTGGCCTTATCTACTGTGGGAGACATTACAGAGACTTCTTTCTCAGCAGCACCAAGCACTCGACTTCAAACAATTGAAGCAATTGTAGTGCATGAGACAGAAAGGACATGTCTAGTGCATCCATTTGCAAAGCTGATGCATTTAACAGCAATCATTATATATTGTAGTTATATATAGCTCTCTTCCAGACCTTGGGAATAGTGACCAATGTGAGGCAAACTCAGAGCTGGCATCAACAGCCACAAGTCAATTGATTTTGGTTGGGAAGCACCAAATAATACAAAGCCAGGAACCCTTCATCTCTGCCCTCCAACTCTCGTAGAAAAAGTCTGCCAGAGAAAGCTGGGGCTTCAGTGCCTACACAGACACCTTATTTTTGAGTTTTAGGCTTGCCTCAAGGCTTGACTGAAGAGGGTGCTTGGGACAACTAACCTGGAAGCCATTGAGGTGTTTCTGCAGGATCTGGGGCAGACCCATGCAGTGTTTCTAAATAAAGGCTCTCAAAGATATTTTGTATAGGAACACCAAGACAGTTGTGTTCAGTCATCTTAAGACAAACTTCAGCTTCTCAGTTAAGCCAAAGGTTGATAGTCCATTCCTGATCACATTTTTAAATAGCTGAACTTCATTCCAACTTCCCAGCAGAGCCTGAGGTCTCTGCCATACCTATGTGCAGATCTGACTGATGGCAGAACAAGTATTGCTTATGTCAGGATTAAATTTATCTGAGCAACACCAAAGTTCAAACAAAAAAATGCCACACAGCACCAGTCAAAGGATGTCCAGCCGTGTGCCAGATACATTGGCCTGACATGCAAAATCATAGTCATACATCTAAGAATATTAGCATTAATGAAGAAGGCAAGACGCCCTTTGATAATTGTTGGCAATATGAAAGCTTTGCTCTGAGGATATTAAAAGTAAACTGTTATGGTCCCATTGCCAGTTTTAATCCCACTGATATAAGCTGCCACAACCTGTCAGCATTAATTATATATCAAGGGGGTATGAATATAAACTTCTGCTTGGGAGCGTAGGTAGATGTCCACCTTTGCAAAGCACATTACATGTACACAGACTTCAGAAGTGATACTAATATCACAGACTCCTACTAAGTTACTAGTTTTACTGTGAACTCCACTACTCACTTTCTAAATTTGTCCCTCTTCCCTACACTTCTCTTACAGTCTTCGACACAGATGAGCTAATCAGTTGCTTAGACACCCATCCTCATAAAGCTATTCACATCTTGCTATGCTTCACCTGCAAAAGCCACAACGGTGATGCTGCGTTGCAGAAAAATGTATTTTCCCCTTGTTGTACTTATTACTTTGAAATGGCCATTGATTTACTCTGCAAGTGAGGAAACAGAGGAAATCTAAACTTTAATGGATATTAAATTATTTGCAAATGAATCGTTTGCTCTTCTCAGAAGGGACAAATGCATTTTGTGCTCTTGGAGCCTGCTTAGAAAAGCTGCGTGGGAATGATAAAACTCAAGGCTCAGGGTCATCTACAACCAGCTTCAAAGTTTTCAAACCTGGGGATTTCATTAAGACTCGGTACGAAAACACATGCTGTGTTTCTCCAAGGACTGAACACCACATAACTTAACCCATGTAACTTCTAGGCACCAAATCTTCAGGCTCCAGCATCTGCACCACACCAGGAGATGCTATTGTAAGCACCTGACTGAGGATCCCAGTTGGAGAATACTGGCCATAAGGGATCCATAACCTACATGGACTGCAATCACTGGGACAACTCACAGCAGAAGGCAGATGAGAGCCAAATCACGTCCCTAAATATGGCCAAGACTTGTTGGTTTTCATGTGAGTAGTTGCAGTGATTTCAGCAAGGAAGACATGACCCTGTTTACACGAAAATGCTTTGAAGGCAAATATTTTAGGTTTTGATCAAAACCTCGTTTACATTCTTACAAAGAAACTGCAAAGAGTTACAAATGAGCTGTAGAGTATATTATAAAACACATTTTAAAAGTAACACATGCTCAGAGATGGATAACATTAAAATAGAAGGAGGTGTAATATCCAAGATGAACATTTCTGCTGAGCAGCAATCACGCGAGAAGGCATTCCACAGGCATAACTTTGCAGTAATCAAAGCCAAGTATTAATACATTTTTACCAGTCCACCTTCTAAACAATATTTCAGTAGATTTCCTTTCACACAGTGATATTTGTAATAAATGTTCTGCCTTTGTTTTAAAGTCAGTCCATAGAAAGATGACATCAGCTTAGCAAACAATAAAGTGCCTGTAATATTGTCTCCAGAGGGCTGTTACATTTACTTTGTAGCAGTAAAATTCAATTTTCAAAAAACACTACATGAATGATGTTAGGTTATTAACCCTATCACCACCGTAAAACATCATCATTGTGTGCAGAATGTAGGTCACTATCTAGGAGCTATAAGATGCTTTTTGTGAAATAATCCATTGAAGTTGCTTTTCTTTCCTATAGCCTGGGTTGTGTCCCTTCTCTTTAGGGGAAAAAAATAAACAAGAAACCAACAGTCCCACTTTTAATCTCAAGGCTCTGAGTAAGTGTCCTTATTACAAGTCTCATTTTAAGGTGTTCTTCCTTTGTTACTTTCAGATTTGGCCACACACTTTTGAGGAGTGACTCTCTGTGAATTCTTGTTATTCAGAGCTGCTCTCAAAGAGAGAGAGAGGAAAAAAAATAAGCATATCATATCAGCCTACGCCTGTGGTGACTCTCACAAGTTTCAGTTCAAGGAAAGAGAAGAAAAAACCCTAAGAAATCAGCAGCTACCAAACTCTGACTCATGTTGAAATTGCAGCGCAGCTGAGTAGCGACCGCCCCGTTCAGGGACCTACTCCTCAGCCCCTGCTCATGCTCAGAGTTCCGCCGAGCCAGGGGAAAGAAAGATTGGGAGAGCAAACTGTCTGCAAGCCAACCCGTCACATGGCTCCCTACAAAAGAGGATTTGCATACCTGAGGCAGCTATGGAAATATTCCTTGCCCTGGGAAGGAGAGCAAAACGAAGTCCTAATGGCGACCCACTAGCAGGATGCAAGGGGTTAACTAGTTAAACTTCTACAACCCCCCACAGTAACTTTCTAAAAGCTGACAATAAGTAAAAGAAGTGCTGGTTATCCATTTTTTAAAGGGATGGGATTGGTTTTAGAAGAAAGGGAAAGAGGATCAAACACCTCAGAGCAACAAAAGGTTGTGTCAGAGGGCCCTCAATCACAAACCTCCTTCAACAAGAGATATTCCAACCTTCCAGAGCAGTTACCCTGGCAGCACGGCTAAAAAGTTCCCTGACATGAAAAGAACAAAAACAGAAGGGACAGAGGTAGTTATTGTTATGCACACTCCTCTCTTTTTTTCTTCTGGGTCTTCCC
>VWZO01001195.1:654126-676626 GCA_013396975.1 Bucco capensis
AAAAAAAAAACTTTTTGCATAAGCTTTTAGGGAGAGAAGTAATAGCTCTGCTTATTGAAAAGAAATCCCCTCTCTTTGCATCTCCTACCTCCTAGGTTGTGAGGTATAGCCTAGTAGATTCTCAGCCAGGAACACCTGATGAATGGGGAAGGTCAGGCTCCACAAATGCTTCAAAAGAGGCACCCAAAATTAATAAATGTAATTAGAAGAGTGTAAATGTATCCTGGTTTTTATCACCCCCTGAACACACATTTGAATATTCTCTACTTTTTGTTTCCTCCAGACAAGCTAAGTTGCGCGCACACAAAGCATGTAAATTATTTGCATTTGCGGTGTCAGGTCTTGGAGGTAACTTAACAGCATGTAAGAATTTTCCACTTAAATGTAAATTATTAACAAGTCAGAGTTTTCATTTGTTTTATCTCCTGATGTGCAATCTAAATAAATAAATGGCACATTTTACAGTATTCACCACCCACTTCTCTGCTCTTTCAGAGACATATTTTATACACGCTACCTCTACTTAAACAGGCTGGTGGATCACTCGCTCTTTCATCATTTATCTTTGTCTCAGTGCTTCTGAGGGGTTGTTGATGCTGGGTTTGTTTTTTTTTTTTCCTTTTTTTCTTTGCTAAAACAAATTTACTTCTAGTACTTCATCAAGTTTTCCTGTGTAATATCGCTAAGTAAACAGCGCAGTGGTTTATTCATAAAATATTCATATTTCAAAATGTTCCTTCCCAACCACCCCTCCTGGGTTTACCTATGTTTACAAATATGTAAGCCTTGTTAATATGCCTTGTCTGGGGAATGGTGAGTAGTGACCCTCCTTGAGGCAGAGCTCTAGCTGCAGAAGTGTATTATTTCAGCTGGGAGAACAGCAAAGCTCTGGGATGAGACTGATTGATTAAGACCAGATGGATGGCCACACATAGGTGTGACAAAAATAGAAACGCATTGCAAACATTCCTGGCATTGTCCTCCTGTGGTCTGGGAGGTGGATGGACCTGGTGGTACCTTATCTACCTCCTGATGAGCTCCAGAATTGAAGAATGTTAATGAAAGCTAGCTCTCCTTCGTCTGCCTTACAGTGACACTTATTACAATGAATCAAGCTTAAAATTGCATCTCCAAAAAAAATCAACTCTGGGTTTCAATCCCCCCAACACTGATTGAAAAATGACAGCTGGCAGGCCATTGGAAAGCACTCACATGCCTTTCCATGAAATTAATTCAAAGTAAAGAGCTCAGAAGAAAAAGAAAGAGAAGGAAAGAGAAGGAAAACAAACAGAGATCACCCACATCCTCTCCTTAAAATTAAACTTTCAGAAACCACATAAAGGAGTAAGTGCAAAATGAATGACCTCTGGTTTGGAGAATAATGTTTCATTGAAACCCTTTGCAGCTTTTATGTTTATTGGCCATCAATGGACCAAGCCTCTCTGCAATGCTTGTGGTTGTTCTTCACAGAAAAGGCAACCCAGTGGTACAAATCCCGCTCCTCTTACTGGAGGGAGTGATCTCAAGAAAAAGGGGGAGTCGATGAGCAGGATTTGGCCCACTCTGGCCTTGCATTCCTGGTCATACCCACTGTGTCTCAACACTCCCTCCCTTTACCTTCAGAGTTGGACTAGATGATTGCCCAGAGATCCCTTCCAACTCAAGCCATTCTGCAGGGTAAACGAGATAGGAGGGACTGCAAGACTGGGCTCCTAGGAGCACCTAATTTCCATCCCTCTACCTACTGCACACCTCAAATTGGTCTCATGGTGAGCTTTGGGGATCAGCCCTGACCCCAAACTATGCTTCAAATCCCAGGAGGATCTCAAGCCTACTCCTTGCACAACCCTTTTCCCATCACACGATACCTTGTGACGCCATGGAGGAAGACAGAAGAAACCAGACTCCTGAGATCTCTCTCTCTCCCCAAAACTCCTGTTTAGCCCCAGCGTGAGCTTTTAGCTCCTTCTCTCTTCTCATCATAGGCCTGAAATGATTACCTACTTGTTATAAACCTTCTCAGGTTTCACAGGCACACATTTGCGGGTAAGTTCCCGGCCAGCATTTCTAGATGTTGGGTTGACAGAGACATGTTCTCACCCATGCAAATAGCACTATGATGGATCAGGGGCTCCTCCATTCACCCCTCCACTTTAAGCAAAACCGTTCCTAATATACCTTTTCATACGTGAAGGATAATGAATGTACCTTTTCTTAGCCATGTACAATACTGTACTTTCACCCACTGGCAAAGAAGTTCGCTAAATTACTACTAGCATTTAAAGAGGTGGCATTCATTGTAATATACAAAGGAATTTAAAGCACATTTACAAATGAATCAGCAGGCATGCCAACAGGAAAAAACAAGGTTAAATGTAAAACTTTCCCCCAAAATCAGTAAAAATTGAGTTTTGCCTGAAATCATTATGATCATGTGAAAAGATCTGTCCATTTTGCAGCTGAAAGCCACATAACTTCTCTTCAACTACAATTCAGGTGACGGTGATTTTAAAGAGAATTTTTCCTTGGTTTCCCTCTCCCCTCCCCAACTGAGTAATAAAACATAGACTAATTTAAATAAGAATCATTATGCTCAGAAGGCCTCCTCTGGCTGGAAGACTTTTGTTCCACATGTCCCATAATCTCACTCCCACATGGCTGCCATAAGGTTGATGCTGCAATCAAACTCTACCGTAGAATTTTCTTTTAGATGCAGTAAAAATATGTATATCAGCTTGGGGAAAGAAGTCTTATAATTTAGGTAATAAGAGAAATATACTTGTTATAGAAACCTCTTGACTTCACTTCTCCATTCCTTGTTTTTTTTTTTTCTGTGTCCAGGTTGCTATTAGCATATGAAAAATGCTTTTAATTTTATCCATTTCTGGACATATCTGTCAGACCCACAAGCAAGATAGCAGCTAGGTTTCAACTTATCTCTTCTTTACCACCTCAGCAACAGGTTTAAAATAGATCAGGCTGTCTTAGTTATTTGCAGCCAAGGTGTGTGGAACTGCCTTCCTGAGCAAAAACTGATAAAGAAGGAGCAAGCTAAACCAGTGGTGGACGTTTGCTCCTACCTCAAACACAAACATTTCCATCAGAGCATTACTTTCACTCAGTAAGTACAAGATAGAGCAGCACTGACCCATAACTACCTGTATCAGTCACAGTAGAGCAAGGCTGGAAGTTATAGTCCTTTCTATTTGTTGTTTATCTGTTTCCTTAAAACTCCCACTCCCACCCTACGGACAGAGCATATGCAGTACGGCAGCTCCCACATGCCCTTTGCCAACACAAGGCCACTTTGTTTTTCACCCTGCAATGTCTTCCACCACAGCCATAACCCCAAATTCTTTGCAGGCACACGTGATGCAAAGCAATCCATGGCCAAGCCCAGAGACAGCTCTCAGCAATATGCAATCTATTTTCACAAGCGCTACGGATCCCAGGGCATCAGTCATACACACAGACTTTCTAAACCCCTTTTTTGCTACTTTTTGAGTACATTAAAAACTCCCATCCTCTCCCAGGCAATTAGGCTGAGACCCTAGAACTAGCTTAATGCAGTGAGATGCTAAACATTTGTGTTTTGTGGTATTTGGTATGAAAATATTTGTGGCTTGGTGAAATTTTGCACACACACACACTCTCCAGCTTTGCTTTTTGGGACATGTTAGGGAAATGGCTATTTTTGCACAACGTAAAAAAAAAATCCATGAAATTATGCTCTGTTTTAATGAAAGGGTGGTTTTGCCTGACAAAACATGTGCCTTTTATTAACAGTATTAATAGAAATGGGCCTGCTTTCAAACTTGCAATGAAACATGACAAAACTCAGGGCTGAACTCTCAGCTGAACTTCAGACACCTTCACCCACTGCAGCCCTGCATAATGCCATGCCCCACAAAACCCATCTCCTGGAAAAAGAACAAATACACCCCTTGACACACCACTAAATACCTTCAAGGCTGGAGGAGCTCACTTCATAGGGTGCTTCTCCAGCTGGGACATCGAGAAGATCCTCTTTGCATCACACAGCAGCCAAAAAGTTTATGGTAAGGTCTTCCTGTGTATTATTCATTGTTTTTGTTTTCTCCTTGGATGAGTCCAAAGGACCATGGAGGTGGGCTTTTGCCAAAGATGCCCACACATCCATTGTGGTTAAGAACAGCCACAGAAGCACTAACCTTCTGGCTAACGTCAAAAGGAGCCATGCACGTAAAAGACTACAGGAGAAAGCTCTGGAACAGAGCCCAGACCAGAAGTTGCTAGAAGTTATAAGGTGGGGAATAAAGGGCACCTTGCACTAATCAGGGGGATTAAGCTGATGAGCAAAGCACCTGAAATAACTTTTCCTTCCCACCTCGGCTGGAGAAGGAAGAGGGCTCTCCTAAGTAAATAAACCAGCATAGCCCTTTTCCATTTTGATGATTTCTCACCATTTTACTAAATTGCCAGGCAGACAGAAGCCTTAACCCTGAAAACACTCATGTGAAAACTCCCCATTTGATTTTTTTCTCTCTCTCTTTTTTTTTTTTTTTGTTTTTTACTTGCCTGACTTTATTAAATGCTCTCTGGCTATAAATGAGCAGGTGTCAGAGGTGCACTATTTCACAAACCTGTGGATCACTGCCTGATTTTGCATTGTGTCTACATATGAGAAGTTCCTTGTATTGTAGAGAGGGTAAAGAAAAATTAATAATTCAAGACAGTTTTCTAAAACAATAGTCTTTGGTATATTTATGTAGTGATGATGGCAATGAAGTAGCCCCTTATATATTTTCTATTGTTTTCAGTAAAGACATGCCTTAATCACAACCTGACATATGAAACCTGACTGTTGGCCTTATCAATATTTCTCCTGTGCTGAGCGAGAAGCCAATGTTCTATTTTAAATACAACTTTAAAAAATGACATTACCTAAGAAAATGCTACCAGTAGCCCTGATAAAATATACTGTGGTGGGGCTGAAAAGTGCATGCAAAGCAAGCTGCATTATTAGAATGTTTAAATATTAATTATACCGCTGTGTAGTAAAGATGATCAACTGTGAGTGTCAACTAATTTTCTAAAAGCTGCAGTGTTGGATTCCATCTAAACTTCTATTGTTAAGCTAAAACTAAAAGCCCAGCAAGTTTAGTCTACTGGAGTGTGTTTATTTTTATTGGTTTCTGCATAATTTTTTTTTTAACATAAACCAACTTTACTGTAATCTCTGCCAGTGGAACTCCAATAGCACATCATAAAATTCCTATAATTCTTCAAAGCAGTGTAGCTGGAAAAGAAAAAAAAATCAGGGGCACTTTGCAACAAATGCCAACTGCGAGATTCAGCCAATTAAATTTAACTCTTGCAAGCTCATTTTGCTGAGGATATATGTGAAGATAGACATTTTGCTTGCCCTCTGATAGCCATGTCTGTGGGGAGAAGCTCTCAGCCACAATGCTTGGCTCTGGGCTGGCTCTATTGTGTGAAAAATCCTGCTCAGGTGGTTCCTAGCTCTGGTACATGAGGGAGGCTGAGGGGACAGATGGGGAGGCAGATGTACAATGCTACATAAAAGTAGAAAGACTTTATATTATCTTATGCAACTGCCTAAAGTGACTGAGCACAGGCAGCAGGCAAAGGGGGACCAGGGTGGGAAACAAAGGGTTAAGTGAAAAATGACTGTCATTTCTTCCCCCTGCTAGCAGCTATTGCTTCCTCAAGACTTTTTAAGAGGAGCCACAAGACTTGAGCGAGAGAATCACTTTGAGGTTCTTCTGTGAAGACAAAGAAATAGTGTGTGCCGAGGCTGGTAAGCTTCCTTCCGTCACTCATGGATGCTCTGCCAGGATTTCCCACCTGAGACAGATTGCGACGCGTGTTCGACTCACTCATGCACGAGAAGCAATACACAAGTTCAGTGTAAAGCCACTTTAAAAGCTCATCGGGTGCATACTTTACTTGTACAAAATACCTTATTCATGATGGAGTAGTGAAGGCCTAGGTAATTACTTGAATCAAGGTGGCCTCAGAAGTGTTTAAATCTACAAGGACACTTAGAGCATGAATAATGCAAAATAATTTGCATCTAAATTTTTTAAGTGTTCTTTATTCAAAAACTAAAATGCAGTTCCGATTAAAGTTTGATGAGTGAAAGCTGAGCACTTCATACCCACTGTGAAACGTCTCCTATTTGTGGAAATTATTTCAGACAGTGGTAAAGGGACAAAAGAGATCAAAAAAAAAAAAAGTTAGTGATTAATCTGCATTACTTTTAAGCCACTCTTATTCCATGATGTTTGGGGAGCAGGAAGTTCATTTCCAAACTTGCTGGTCTGATACCATCTACGTTTCACCCCTTTAAAGCAGCACTATCAAAAGCAGAGCCCTAATTATTAACCCAAACAGAATAACTATTCTTTCGTCTTCGACGCTAGCACGGAGCAGCTCGTGGCTCTGAAATTTGTCCAGTCTCTTTTAGGGCAATTAATCTTGCCTCTGTTCCGATCAGCCTCTTTGGAAAAGCCTTAAGTGCAAAAATACTCTGCCTGCCTCTCACTCTGTGTGCTTATAGGGGCTTCCATCTCTTCCCTTGGAGCCTCTTTCATCCCTTTCGCCTGAACTCACCACTGACAGCACAAACCAACACGGAGATCATCAGTTCAAGCACTTTATTATATCGTCTCCAGTCCTATTTTAGAAGGTGTTGAGCAAGCCCCATAAAAATTGTTAAAGAGGAAGGAGTGAACAAGACAAATGTTGTGTAATCTTCTCGCTGAAAATTATGCTTTTCTCTACCCTGGCTGGAGGCAGAGGAGGAAAAGGGAGAGGGAAAGCGTGTCAGAAAGAGCAGTTTTCGCGTCGCTAAATGTGCTTAATTCACGATTATGTTTCCAACATCCTGCTCAGGAAGGCACCCACAGAGGAGACGTTCAAAGTTGGAAAGCTTCTGAGATCCCTCTAGAGATTTCTACAGGAGAATCTCCAAGGATCTGCTCCCTATGCCTTCCTACCCTCCAAACCCAATGGCTCGCTGCACCACGAGAACCAGACCTTCCAAAAAGCCACTCCAGGAGCCAGAGGGAGGGTTCTTCCAGCTGCTTAAAACCTCAGATCAGGAAATCTGCTAGGATCCAACAGGTTAGGCAAGCGAAAGCCTCGGCACACAAGGAAGTTTTAAGCGCTGCCTAACAGCAAGCAGCTAAACTTTAAAGGCCCCTTTGCAAAGGAAAATCATTTTCCTGCTGCAGCCCTTATAAAGACTAAAGACTTTCCAATTTATTACCCGCTCGAAAGCTGGCTGCCAGTTTATTGGACTTTCAGATGAGTGTGCTCGCCACGCTTTCTTAGGGAGAGGATCTGCTCCCTTTTCCTTGGATTTGGAACAATGCGAACAGTTTTTTAACTCCTTGAACAAAGATTTCCCCAGCAACAGACCCCCTGCTCAGCAGGTCACCTATCTTTGCGACAGTTTTTCTTTTCCCACGCTAACCCTAGGGCTCATTTGCATAAGGTCTCTGTTGTGACAATTAGTTTCAGGTGAGCTGATTTCTATGAGGTTTGCCCAAGACGATACACAAGCTCTGGGCCTCCCTGATCCTGGCCCTAATTGCGACTGACTGGCACCAGACACAATCACCCTCTTGATTCAGCAAATTGTCCTGCAAGTAGCTTGTTGTGACCCTGCAATGCACAAATCATATCATGTCAGCCTGGCATAGTAAACAGTGAATAAAGCAAATTCACAAAAAAAGAGAAGAAGTTTCCTAATAGCTCCTCCATCTTCTAGCCCCCAGTGGACAAGATGAATACAAATTAAAGCTATATCATATCTGCATGCTGGTGGAAGAAGGGATGCCTCTGCCCTGACAACTTTGGGGTTTGGGGAGTTATTTTTTCATTGATACTGAGGGGAAAAAAAAAAATCAGATGTTGCTTCATTCCATCACCTGGAGAGAAATTCCCCAGGTAGCAGAGTAGGGTCACTGTAAATATTTCCTAGCTTGTTGTTGTGAAAATAAGCAATATGCTCCTTTATCACGTCAGGAGCTACAGGGTTCACCAATATGTGCGTTCACTGTGCTGCCAGGACTCTCTGCTAGGTTTGAAAGCCATAGAGGCCATGCAGACCTCATCTCTGAGCACAGCAGCAGAAGCCAGGACAAAACTTTTCCTGTGATGCTGAGGAGCCCGGGAGGAGCTCGAGGCAGAGAGGGACTTCACCCCATCTCCTAGATGGTTTCCCATCCCACTAGCAGCACTACTTTGGGCTCGGTCCTGCCTGTTTTAGGCCAGAGATAAACCCATGGAGGTCAGCCTGGAATTGGCTCTGGTATTGACTTATCAGTCAGGGGAAACACACAGAAAAGAAAGTAGCAAACCATAAATACAAGGAGACAAACGCAAAGTTAAGGAAGGTGGAGGAACACCTTTAACTGCCACAGTAATGACAGCACTCAGTGGGGTCAAAAAGACATCCTTATCTCCGACTAACTCCCTCTTCATCTGTTTGAGTCACAGTTTTCATGCTATTTTTTGGTGCTTGATTCTTTCCTACAGCTCCGGCTGTGACCTCCACCCCATGAGTGTGAGTCAGGAGAGACTCCCTTCCCACCTTACTACATTGCTTTTGTTTTGTTTTGTTTTGTTTAAAAGAGGTCTAATTTACAAAATATTATTCACCATAGAGACAAAAGCTGTTCCCCTGCCGTAACTGGGATGTGAAGGGTAAACTCAAATTCAGACAGGTACATCAAGTCCCTGAGTTCAGAGACTCTGTGAGGGCAGGATTAGGTCCACTGCATATGTTGTGTGATGATGGTTATATGAATTAGATTAGGCTGTTAGTTTTGGACTATTTTTAATCTCCTGGGAAAAGCTGTATTTACACTTGGGTGTTTTTTTCCCTCTGGTGTAAGTTGCTTCCCCAAATAAATAGCTATGTTAAAAATCCTAGTAAAAAATGTATTTCAGAATTATTGCCTGAATGTGGCTGGTAGCCAGTGTGAAAGGCCAGCCTGAAAGTCCCAACAGTTTAGAGCTGTGGTAAAGGTAAATACATATGCAAAAGATCTTCTGACACCGTGTATTTACATTCATCCTGCAATCTTGTACATTGATCAAAGGCAAAAATATTGATTGTTGGTGTACATCTACAGATAAATGTAAGAATGAATAAAACCCCCACCTCTTTGCTGAGAACACCAAGTTTTACCCTGGGAAAAACGTCAGTGTCAGGGTGGAAGACCTAATTCTACTCATTGGTACAATTCCAGTGCTTTAATAGTCATTATGTCTTCTCTTATCAGTGTGATCTCAGGATTTGGTTGTGATCTGAGATCGTCCCCCAAACATGCTTGTCTATGTCCTGCATTAAGAAAGGGGAAGGAATACCCCCTGTACCTGTGTGCAGGACAGCCAGGATGTCCCACGACATGATGCCACACAGGCATGATCCTATGTGAGCAGGAGTTCCCAGACTCCCCCAGCCTTATCCCCTGCAGGTTTGCAGGGCATTTAGATAGCATTTTGACCCAGAAATAGGAAAGGCAACATTCCCAGAGTAGGAAATTACTAAGTCACACTTGGGCTACATCTTCCAACGGCATGCACTGTAATGAGTGTAGCGATGGAAAGTCACCCACATCCCTTTTGATCCCTACAGCCCAGCAAGACGCATATGAGAAAGGACACTCAAAGATCTGCCTGCCATCAACATCTCCATAGGTGACAGCAAAGATCTCAGAACCATTTCCACCATCAAAGCCCGACCAGGCTTTGACTTAGTTGGATAAACTCATTACTTACAGCCTGAAACCCTGCTACCATGTTCAACCATGATGGTGACATGCCCAAGGTGGTCACCCATCACTTGCAAGCAGGCCAGAAGATGTAATGAGAGACCTGACAAACCTCATCTGCTTTATAAAACTCATGGTATTTTCATGGTATTTGCTTTTATCCCTCTTTTGTGACACAAACCATGCTTTTACAGCAAAAAGCAATGCAACGGAGCTGATGTTGAACTTTAACCTTCAGCAACTCTGCCTCTAACGTAAGGCAAAACTTTTAGATTTTTAAGTAAATAAACAGTTGATTCTGACCGAAAAATGACTATTCCCTGAGGGGACATTTTTGTGAAACTGAGCCAGGTACAAAAAAGAAGGAAAAAAAAAAAAAAAGTATATTTTTTGGCGTGGTCATGAAACTGTCAAAACACAACTCTAACATGTTTTGCTGCATATGTAATTTTTTTCCCACAGCTCTTTCTGAGCAGTGCTTAATTCTGAATTCTTTCTGCATCCAGCATTTGCAAGGACATTGATAGATACATAAGAAACTCAGGTTAAGTTTCTAAGGTAAGTTAAATAGTTAAACAGTAGCCAGGAGAAAAAAAAAAAAGAGGAGAGAAAACTAGACAAAACTGGAGAAACTTTGTTAAACTTTCTAATAAATAATGCTTTTTGGGTAAAAATCACCCTTAAAACAGAGTTTTTGTGAGGTTTAAACAGAGAGGTGGCAGTTTGCTGGCTAAGTTTCACCCTCCACACTGAAGTACATTAGTTTCATTTTATTTTTAACTGTTCTCTGACCTATATATATATATATATGTATGTGTGTGTGTATATCTAAATCTCAAAGCATCTTGGTCAGAGCTGTGATTACAAACTTCACTTTTCCTAAAAACAGCTATGGCACTGATCTTCTAATATAATAATATATTTTCCCAAGTGCCTTGGCTGTTTCATTCCAGCAACTGCACCAGAGACAATTCGTTGCATGTTGAAATGTGTAATTATCATGTAGCCAAAAGGGAGGGTGTAATTTTCACATCTGATTACAAGGCAAGAGTGTAAGTGAAGCTGCCTTGGTAAACTTACACTTGTTTACAGAGAGCAATAACTTTGATATTAAAAACTCTAAACATGTGAAACGCTGGAAAAAATCAAGATTGTCACGCACCAGAGCTAAACAACAACAACCAAAAAATAGCCTAAGCATTTTTTTTGGCCTTGCTACAAATGAAAAGTCAATTCTTCTGAGCTGGTGCTGGCCCTCCTCACTTGAGATGTTTGTGAAGAAGTCTTCCAAGTTGTTTTTGCACAGTGTGCTCCCCTTGTCGTGTTGAAGGTTAAGAAGTTGAAGTTCCAGCATTCATTTAAAAAAGGGGAACTTCAAATGTTTCTGCTGTTTATAACTCTATTTGGGCAGTTTAAACTAGAGAAATGCTTTTCATATTTGACTTCATCTTCACAGAATTTACTTCTGCATGTGGCTGCAGTTGCTTTCAAGTTGCCTTTTTTTTTTTTCTTTAACACATGAACTCCCTCCTGTTTATTTCTCTCTTTTTTTTCTTTCTCTCTTATTGCTTTTTGGCCACATAGGAAAAGATGGTATCGAGGAAAGGAAGAATTCTCATAGTGACTATTACTTACCAAGGAGATTAAAGATAAGCAGAAATGTCACACTACAGGTAGAGGGGGAAAACTACTGAAAAAAAAACAACAACAAAACCCAAGAAAAATATCAGAAACCCAACAAAATCAGAGAAAAGTATGATTGCAAAAGAGTTACTGCTACATTTTTAGAAACTGTTAAAAACTGCCTGTGCAAGCACTGGATGGCAAAGCACGATAATCTCATGCTTTTGCAAACCAAGAAACAAAAGAAGGGAAGGAGAAAGAAAGAAAAACAAATTATTTTTAGCATGTGGAAAACACAGCTTTTTGTTGGAGTATGAGAAAAAAAAAGTCATGTAATTAACATGTGCAACTTCTATCAACAAGAGTACGATAAGACCCTATTTTCTAAAGTATGCTTTTTTGCTGCCCTAGAATTAAGCTACTGATACCATATTCTAATTCAGAACATCATATCCATGGCAAAAAAAAAAAAAAAGTACCTACCACTACAACTATGGCATTTGGAAAATAAAATGTAAGCCAGTAAGAGCAGTAATCCAAGTTGAAGATGCATGTAGTTAGTTTAAAAGTGGTTTTGTCTTGTGCAGGAAGACATGAATGCAAGGGCAACTGAAAGCAATGTAATACCAGGTGGGGGTTGACATTAATCTTATATGACAATAATATTGTAGTGTTACAGGAGGGCAAAAAGGAATATCTTCTTGTACGTAGAACCACTTCCCTAGGAGTCTGTGCCTGTCTTAACAATACATGTATAGAATTGATGTATAGCCCCAAATTCATAATGAATATGATTACATAAAGGGTTTTCACTTGCGCAAATAATTGTAACTGTCTTCCTCCTGATGCCCTTAGGTGTGATCCAGGCTTGTTCTGCAAGTGTTCCAGGGATGCTTTTCCTCCTGGAACAGGCCGAATCTGGACCAGGAGGGCTGCCTGTGAGACCAGGGTGTGAAGCCCTAGTTGTGCGTGGTGCAGAGCCAAAGTATGGCCTCAGCAAGGTGTAATGCCATGAAAGTCAACAAGGTTGAGCTGGGCAGAATATGACCTGTGACTACCCAGCCTGCATGGATGTGCTGGATGGAGATGCAGTTTCTGAGCAGCATTAGTGTACTTAGAGCAACAAATTAATGTCTGTGGAACTCTAATCAATGTTTGGTGCACTCCACATTTTTCACAGAGCTGTTAGAGCACATTTGCTTATATTTTGCACTATTTTAATTTAGCCATATTGATCAAACTGAGCACTCAATAAGACCCTAGGCACCTTAGCCTTATTAAAATTAGTCAACTTGAAGTAAGTGAGCTGAGGAAGTAATGGAAACTATTCAGAGATTTAAATACAGTGCAGCCCACTTAAATAAATACCTGTTAATGAAATAAATCTGTATATGCACATATTTTCTCAGAAACAAATTATGAAGGGGGCCCTTTAGAATAGCACAACTCAAACATACCCATTAGTTGAAAAGAGAAGCATTTCTCTGGGCTCACTCTGTGTTTGCTGGCTTAAACTTGGGGAACCCATGCTGATGTCTTCTGTCAGAGCAGTTATCATTCTTTAGAGCTTTACAGTGTCAAAAGTCATTAAAATGTCCCTAATTAACCTCTAAGTAAGCACTATTGTGATTTCATGGTAACTCTCCCATTTTGACTTTATCCCAGTAAAAAGTATAGATCAGCTGTGCCATCACCCAGATGAGTATATCTGTGCAGCTACAGAAGAGAAATAGAAAGCATTTCACTAACTTTGTGCTCATATGCAATGGAAAAAGAAGTCAGTGCTTAGTCTTTATAAGTAATATCTTTGTCTTCAGAAAGTTGTATCTCTTTTTTTTTTTTCCAACAGGGTTGAGAGGTGTAATTAAAACACCAACTCCAAGGCTCGACTGGAAGCAGTGATTTGCAGTCCAGCTCCTTTTGGCACATCTCTGGAGCTCAAAAATATTGTTTTTGAAAACATTGCCGTTTTTCAACAAAAAAATAGGAGATTAGACAACATCTTTAACTGATTAATCCTCTCTCCCTTCTCTGAGGAGGTGACCTGTGACAGTGTATTATTTCAGTCAGGGAAAAGAAATCACAGCATGCAGCAAAGTCTTCCTGCAATATCTATAAATGAATAAAGCTAAAAACTAGGTACAGGATCTGTGGAGGTTTCAGAAGGGGATGCCTTCAGAGGGCTTTGTACACTCTTTTAGTTTGTTTGTTTGTTTCCTTTAGTCCACTAAAAGATATTAGCTCTTTTCCCTAAGCAAAAACCCTTTGCATGAATCAGGCCCTTCCGCTTTGCAACTAGTGTCGCTATTGCTGGCCAGGTTTCACCCCAGTCCGATTCTAATCTTTACTTTGTCTTTGAGAATGAAGAAGAAAATGCAGATCAGCAGAATCTCCCCCTCGACTTTATTTCATTTATAAATTAGGAGAATGATGCTATTATATATTATTAATTTCTGCTGTTCTCCAGCTCGGCTGCAGCAGCGAGCTGCGGATGTTGGAGCGGTGTAATTATGTTCTAGTAGGGCAGCCATCCGTTTCCTTTCAAAAATTTACAGGATTCTTAATCATGCTGCTCATTTGGGTGCGCAGGAGCGAGGATGGCGAAACACAAACAGGGCACGTTCGTTTACACAGGAACACCTGCTTAGCATGATAGCAGATGTCAGTCAGCAAGCAGAAAGACAAAAGGAAAAAATATCAATAACAGCAAACTCCAAGTGTTTTCTAACGTGGGCCAGAGAGGATTCCAACTGGAAGCGATGTACCTTTCGGAGACGAGTGGCAAAGTTGCTGCTGACATTCCCCAGGGAGTGGGTCAACAAATCCCAGACGAACTCCTGGCTGGATGATGGGATATTTAACAAAGCCATTCTCCTTGGAGAGGGTCACTTTTGCCAGCTTGATGCTAAGTGTCATGCAGGGCCCATCGTAAATATATGGTAAAGGAGGTGAGAAGGTGAAAATCCACACAACTGTTGCTCCAGCGCTTCCATTACAAACACTTCTCCTCAAGGCTTTATATCTTAACTCTAAATATTCTATCCTGAGCTGCCTCTTGGCTTTCCTACCTCAAATTAAGAGCTTTTTTTTAATAACATATTTAATGAAATAAAACAATGTTAGCAGAGGAGGGAAAGCTCATGGATTTCAGACTCTTCTGACTCTCCCATAAAGGCGCTGGGAGTGCAGTACACAAGTCGAGCTCTTGCAGGCAGGTAAGGAATCATCTCCCTCAACGCCATAGGCAGTAACTACTCTTCGACTGGATTGTTAGTATTCAGAGCAAGTCAACTTGCGTGGGTCCGTGCATTAAGGGCTCCCTAAGTATGCATTGACTTGATACCCAGTAATGGCTTCTAAGGAGCCGTTATGTAGTACCGTGTCAATGATCCATGCATTGAGGACTCCCTAAGTACGCATTGACACGATAGACCGGAACGGCTCTGAAGAAGCCGTTACGGTCTATCATGCCAATGATCTGCGGATATTGGCAGTGCCTCCTGCACTTCTGTGGAGATTGGAAAAGTCTCTGAAGAAGCTGTTATGATCTTGGGTGGAAGAAGCATCAATCAGGTCAGTGGCAGGGTTTTGCTTTTGCCATTTTTCTGCTTTATCCTTGGGAAGCTTTGTTTTACTTCTAGGAATAGATTCTAAGGACTGACAAAATAGAAAGGCTGCCCACAGAGCAGCTCTGGGACTGTGTGGAGGTAACCAGGATCAGAATATGACCTCTACTTTTATCAGTTCTAGGTTTTTAGTTCCAGCTGGCTTGCTGGGAGGCCTCAACCAAGTCACTTCAAGTGTCCTTACCTCCATTTACACACAGAGAAAGGAGTGACATCTTTTGAGTGATTATTGCTATGGGGCTTGAAAAACACTAATTTAAACTAGTTACAACTGCAACTTGTCTCAGCATCTCATCACTGGTGGAGGATGCTGAGATAAACAAGGTGTGCATATCATCCCTTTTACACCTAAGCTGGCAGACAAAGCCACGCTAATGGAAGTCTTACATCTGAAGCTTTACTCTGTTCATATGGTTTCTCTCAACGTCATTTATGTGTATTCACATCAGTTCTGAGCATCACTGCTTGGCAGAAGGTCATCTTTATGTTCTACAATGCCACAAATTTCTGTGTAAACACTCTGAACCTCTTTTTCCATGTCTTCCTTGGCACATGAGTACTTTTAAAAATGCTTTGAAAGTACATCACTGTTACTTCAGGCTAAGTCTATGACCACAAAACACTAGTTAACTACCTTGTATTGTTTGTGTCTGCTCTTCCATACACTTTCAGAGAAAACAGGACTTTTTATTCTTTCATATTCACTTCATACTTTTGCTTAGGGGAGATAGGACTATAGCAGAATATATAAATATATAGAGAGTACTCATTTTACACACTACTCACTAATATAATAAGCTCATTTATGGTGGGTTTCCACATCATCCAAGGTATATTTATATGGTTAAATGTTAGCAGACCACTAGAGAGACACTGTAACCATACCTTATGGAAAGTAGAGATCCTCAAGCAAGAAAAAGGAGCAGGTTGAAGTACCATACAGAGACCTTTTTTTGTAGCCAGGCTGGCCTGAAAAGTACAAGCTCAAAGAAAAAGAAACAGTGCAAAAGGAGCTGGAGGAACCTTATAGAAGAGCAGAGCAGATCATGATAAGGCTGGAGAAGCTGAGAAGACAGAGAAGTCTCATGGAGCAGTGTCCATTGATCCTAGGTACCTCATTCTTGGGACTCAAAAACATGAATATTTTTAAGTATGTTTTTAGATGTGTTGGACCTCTAGAGTTGTCCATACTTAAGAGCCCCAAATCAGTGACTGCTTTGACAACACTAATCATGAATTTGGAGTTTCAGGGTAGCCTTTAGCCATCAGGTCCACAGCAACATCACCAGCAAGCAGAGGAGAAAAGACAACAGGATATCAACCGAAGGCTTCCTCAACCAAATGTTGTTCAGGTAGGGGAGCGTACAATACATTCTAGAAAGCCACAATTGCTCCTTGGCTAACTTCCTTTCCTTCAAAGGAAAAACTTCAGTGGCCATTACTAATTCTTTGAGAATGTATCTTTGAGATTTAGAGCTTGTTTGGGGTGACCTTAAGAATCTACAGACAGTGACCACCACAACAACCCAAATTCCACTCAACATCTCGCTCCACCCTGCAGGTTGCAAATTTGTATGAAAAGTTACATTTCAAAATCTGGACAGCTGAAGACTGCTGGGGCAAAAAACCCAACCAACCAACCAACCAAACTTTGCATTACTCCTAATCACCAGGGAGTTTAAAATCCAGTGAGGAGGAAAGAGTGTTTTGCAATGATTCAGACCATTTTTCATGGGAGATCTTTAAAACTCCTTTTCAGTTATCTCACCTTGTGATACTGCCTCTGCTACATGTCCTGAGCCCTGGGTGCAAAATCTCCAACATTTTTTTCAACATTTGAGGTACAAACAGCCATTAGCCTCCCAATATAATGTATATTTATTAGTAGGAGTTTTGCACAGTATAGCTGAAGCCCAGCAGCTTCCACCAACCACAGCTTAAGAGGAAAACTGACACAATGTGATGTTTTGTATCTTCTTTTTTTTTTTTCCCCCATGCAAACTGGTCACTGAAAAGGTGCAAAGCACCGCTAAAAGTACATTTTCTAGCTCTCAAAGCCCTTTAAGAAAGGTACACAATGCAAGAATAGGCAGCTGCAATTTTAAAAAGGCTACTGTTCCTTTAATGCCCAGCTGGTCCCGCGATGTAATAAAATTGACATATTGATTCCTTTGAATTTACAAATGCCTGTTTCATAAACTCCATCTCCAAAGCCTAGGCATCTTTAGAGCACTGTCATTTTTTTTCTCCAAATGGATCAATTATGTGCCCACGTAATCCTGTTACCTGTGAAATCCATGCATACTTCTCCCATTTGCTGCAGTTCCCAGGCGGACAAACTTGCATTATGTACGCATAAACAAACAGAGCATTTTCCTGATATTAGGGATTGTTTTCAAAGTGAAAAGCAATCTCCAGGGTCCTTTACTCAAAAAAAAAAACAACCAACAAACCCCAACCATACATAATGTGGTGTTCCTCCAAGTAACCTCACTGCACTGTATATGTATAATTATTACACAACACAACAAAGCATGAAAAAAAACATTGAGTCCCGCTATCTCCAATGCTTCAGCTGCAAAAAGACACTAAGGCATTGCAGCCAGCCCTCATTTTCCTGTTGAATGCAACTTTTCCCATTTCTTTCCCAACTTCTTTATTTGTTTATTATCCCTGGATATGTGAGGAAATAATTTTCATGAGAAATTTTCCTATGTGACTTAAGTATTGGAGGAGGACCCAAAGCTGCAAACTTTGCTGTGGAATTTGGGGGGCTTTTTAAATCTATTTCTTGGATAATTCATCTTTTTATCGTGCTGAGCACCTTTCCATCATTTACACACACACACACACACACACACAGAGTCAAGCAGGCATTAACCTGCAAACCTACCACTTATGCATATAAATGCATCACACATACAACTATTCCCATATCCCGTGGCATATTATTTGTGTGAATATATACCACGCACATAAACACATTTATACACACACACCCCATGCACAGGCAGAGAAAAAAAAAGAATAAATACGTTTTTCTCTGTATATGAGTTCTTTGTAAAGTACTGTGTATATACATAAATATGAATTCTGGTTTCATTCTTTCAGACTGTGCTGTATCTGATTTTCTACACTTCACTGGGCAACCAGCAGTTCAGTTACACTACACTTGCACTGTACAATTTGTCTCTAAAAGGTTCCCAAAATTATGAAACATCTTGTCTGCTGCATGACCTGCTCACTGCAGTGCCTGAGCACACGGTGTGCCACATAGAGAGGATGGCACTGGGTGAAAAAAAAACCCATATATATATATATATATATTTGATGGTTGGACTGCATACAAGTTGCCCAATAGACCCCTGCCATTGTTCAGGAGTGGGTTTTAAAGATAAATGGCTGCATGTTAACCAGATTTGACATGCTGCACAAAAGCAGCCACCTTTGGTCCCATGACACAGCCAAACAGAAAAAACAACAAGCAATCCTGGCAAAAGATGTCCAAGGCGAATAAAAGCCCAACAATTTGTCACATAGTCATTACAAAATGTTCCAGGCTTTGGGGCTTGCCACGGGACAGCAGTGATAAGAAGAGCAGAGAAAAAGCAAGGCTGGGGTGGCAGAAGAGTTAAAAACTCAAGGAAAGCTCCGGTAGTTACAAAGGGGGAGCAAAGAGGATATTTTCATTTGACTCTTTCTGAAGACTCAGAGACAGAAAGAAAAACACACACAAAAAAAAAAGAAAAAAAAAAAGAAAGCCATAATTAATCAAGAAGCTCAGTTGTTTTGAGAGGTGATTGAAATCTGACAGGCAAAGTAGAAATATTTATGTTTACTTTCTATTTTCGGAATCCATGGAGCTACTTTTCCTTCACTGTACTTCCCTACCACTACAATGGCCATAGCTCAGTTTATCCAGTAGTAAGCACTGCCTGCTCAGGGCCAAATCCTGCTCACATTTCTCATGGCATTTGGTCTTTCCTCATGGGAACGGGCCCAGAATACTCCAAAGATATAACTAGGGGTGAGGACTAACATGTGGCAGCAGAGCAGCACTCGATCTCCTGATTTCCTTTGAGTTCACATGAGAGAGAAAAGAAAAAGCCCAAACTTAGGCTCGGTTTGATGAGGCTGAGTTTCCAAGGGTTTTCCACTGCAACCAGCCACAGGCATCAAACCTGACTTTTCTGCTCTGTGTTTCACTGAAGTCACCCTTGCACCCTCCTCAGCTGCACTTGGGTTAGGATTTGTACCTATGCCTGTTCACTAATATTTCAATATATATATTTTTACAGCCCCTTCACCAAAATAAGGAGATCAAATGCATTAGTGCAACTACTTGCTAAGCTCCACGTAATGGAGCTCACATTGTAAAATACCTTTCAGTCAATAATCATCATTGCTTCAGTGATTACCGTTAGCTTCTTCAGTGGTGGAAAAGTGTAGGGGGGGGAGGAGCAGTTAAAAGCAATACTCTCTTCTAAATGAGAATAATCAGTTGTACAATGAAGTCTGAGAATCTGATTATTCAAAACATACATTCATAAATTTCTCAGTCAAATTCCTTGGCACCCGCATGCCCTCTGACAAAACAACGAATGATACTTGCTCTTCTTCAGTCCCAGAGAATGGCAGAGTGTTTCAGAGATATTAAGCCCTGTGACTGAGTTCAGCAGTATTTCCCCATCTCATAGACAGGGAAAATGAGCAGAGTGAGGTTAATTGACTTGCCAGAGAGCACACATGGCACTTGATGCTTCGCACACCTTCCTCAGCTCTGTACCAGCAGAGCTGGACCTGGCTTAGCATTCCACCAACAGCATCCTCTGCTGCAGCCTCCTCACAGCATTAGAAAGCAGTCCAGGATGAACCAGCATGGCATGGTCTTACCCTTGTGCCTTGCTGGACCTAATCCCTTCATGGGGGTTTTTGTATGAGGAAATTAAATAGCATGAAAATCACCTCTGAAGTGCGCAAGGCTTATCAAAAGGAAATAAAAAACCCCTAAAAATCAAACCAAAACCCAACCAAGTGTCAGCCAGAAGAAAAGTTCATTAAAAAAAATTAATAGAAAGGGCTTCAACAGTTAAATTACAAGGCTAAATCAGCCTTGCTGCAGGAAGAGCAGCTTGCTTTAATTAAAGCATGTTACGTTCCAAAGATCATCGCGCGCATGTTTTACAGCACTCTGGTACCAACACCTGTACATCCCTGTTCAGAAATCCAAACTGCTTCCCCATATTCCAGCCCAGAGATCAATGTTATCAAAAGTCTGGGTTATTTTTAAACACAGACAAGGATAACTACGCCAGAGCTCTCTGCGGAGTCGAACAGGGGGACGAGGACTGTTCAAATCATGGAAATGTCAGTTCCAGCAATGTGTGCCTTGGATTTATATTCTTTTTTTTCCCTTTGACTGTCAAGAAGATTTTAAATCTTTAATATCTGTTTGTTGTCAGGTTTGCCTCTAGTTTTTTGTATCTGCAGGTTGTATTTTTTAGGGGGGTTGTTCTGTTTTGTTAGGAATTAGCATTTTTCATTTGCTAGCTGGAAGTTTAGAGAAAGCATCAAAATACCAATAAACAAAGTTCATCTAAGGCAAAATGTCTGTATGTGTAGCCTAGTTAGCAATGCCTTGATGGTGGCAGGATGAAATTTGAAATGCATGCTTAAAAAGTGAGTTTTGACAGAAAGCACTGGTACTACCGTGGCTGTTTCAGGGAGCTGTACTAATATTAAACAAGAAATCATCCTGATTTCCATGCCATATTAGCATCTCTTATTTCACAGTCTCTCTGCTCCACCGTTTCAACTCATTGCAGGTTGCTGTTACTTGGGGTTTGTTTTTATTTTGATACCACATCATTTAAAACACATAATATAGCTGAAGACATTTGGGATTACCAGAGACTTCAATCGATGGCTTTGGCTCTTTATAAAGGATCTTAGCTGAACATTTTGCTTAGTTAAACTCTAGCTGATGCCATGACACACGGAATGTCACTCCCCCAAAAAGTGCCAAACTGATGCATTGTGCCATCTCTGGTAGCACTTGTTCAGCCTTCCCTGGGAATGGGGAGGAAAAAAAAGATACCAAAAGCAGGGACTGATTTTCAAATTACCTCAATATTTTGCAAACATTTTCACCTGCATGCTGAGAATGCTAAGAATAGGCAGGAAGGCAATTGTGCATTTGCACAGCCTCCACTGCATTCATTTATAAATTACCTCATCACTGACTGAAATTAACACTGATTCTTACAGGCAATTTCTCAATTTCCAATGCTAATTACATTTTTTTTACTTTTAAATTCTGTACCACCTGTTTTGGGCAAGACATCTTAGGCAGCGCGACCGCATTTAATCACAATTTTAATTAACCGCCCTGTAGATGTGAAAAAGAAGCAATTATAATGTAGATGAATGATGATTTTTCTGCATTAAATTGTTTTGTTTCCCTGGTATGTTGATTGTAGCACAGCACACAAATACAGTAACTGTACAATTTTTTTCTATTGTAATTTAGTAATTGTTTTTGGAAAACCAGTTTGGGAATGAGTGACTTCATCTGTTTACAAATTGATTGATACTGTTAACTCACTGATTGCTGCAGCATACATTTTGTATTGCACAGCCTAGCATAAAATATAATTAGGCATGCACAGACTTTGCAGCACCATTTTGGAATCTGAAAATCAACTGTAACCAAAGTGTGTTTTCCTTCAGCATCCTCCTATCAGCCGGGGCTGATGATATGATAATCAACAAACAATGGGCTTTTCCCATCCCACCGCTGGTGGAAACCCTTGGATTTTATCTGATAGTCTCATGGAATAAGTTTGGGAGGATTGGGGGTGTGTTATTTTCAGGCCTGGGAGCTGAGGGCTGGCAAGTCTGCAGCTTGCCCAACTCCTTCATATCGCTCTTGGGAAGGAGCAGGAGAGTGATGGAAAGGAACAATGATGGCAAAAAGAGCCGCGGATCACAAACCCCAAGAAACGTTACTGACACGCATGTGCCCTGGCACCAGCTATGTCTGCCTACACGTTACAGGGGGATAAGATCTTGATCTGACTCGTGGCTGGCAGATACAGATCATCCAAGTTATATATATCCCCACGGAGAAGTGTGGAATACCCATCGGAGCAAAGCCGGCTTGCTTTCCCAGGGAGGGAGGTCATGAAGGGAGCAGATGTGCAGAGCTTGCAGCACCTGGGCTTTAGGAGATGGTGCCACCACCGCTGTGCTCTGCCAGTGGCCAGGAGACAGATCTGCTATAGGGATCTCCCACCTCAGGGCTTTAAATCTCCCAGCAGAGGTGGGATGGGGTGCAGGGACACAGGGAGAAATGCACACTGGTGGTTACCTGTGCTGGGAACTCCCCAGAAGAAAGATGGCAGCTCCCCCCCCTGTGCCATTCATGGAGCAAGAGGTCTCCATCAGCTAGGACTTGAGATACC
>VWZO01001195.1:681626-684752 GCA_013396975.1 Bucco capensis
GCAGGATTCGAGCAAAAGATCTGATTTGCTGAATTCTGCTCTTTGATTTGTATTTGTATGTTATTGCTACTGCTAAGGTTGTTGCCAACCTCAATTAGATCACAAATGAGATCAGTTTAATTCAACTCCCAAACTGTGACCTGACCATGGTCTGAAAGTATTCAAAAACGCATTTTAAGCCTTCCTTTGATTTCAAAAGGAATGCTGCATGCTTGGTCATTCATACAAATAACATAAAACGTAATTATGGGATGATTTGGCAGATGACATTCCTGCCAAGCGACTCTCCATGCCAGATATTGTAATGCTACGGCTGCTGTCCTGGTGCTTGAGTGCACAGCACCCTCATGTAAGGTGGAAGTAACAGGGTGTGAGAGGTGGGGAGGTGTTTAGATATGTTTGGGGAGGCAAAGGGAACGTTAAACACCCCCCAGTTAGGAACTGCTGTATCACTTGGAAGTGGATCCGCACTATCAAATCTCCAGGAGGCTGTGACAAAGGGAGCCTGCAGCTTGACACACGGGTAACAACATAGCAAACACCTTTAATTCTGTCATGTCTCATACCCTTTGCTTTCTCACACATTTGTGGCTGCTCTAACATTGACACCTCTAAAAAAAAGAGGAAAAAGAAGAAAGAACCCTCAACAACAAAAGTCCCCAAATGAAGTAATCTTAGTCAGGCTAAAAAAAGGAACACCTGTAAAGTTAGTCTTATGCTCAGCAAAAAATAACTAACTTATTAACTCCTTCTAATGGCACAGAAAAGAGCAGGAAGCAGGTTTCTAGCCAAAAGAAAAGTTCACTTTGGGGGACCGAGAAGCCCCCAGAAAGCTGATGGTTTTTCTTCAAAGCCCAGAGTTAACATGAAGCCACTCATACAGGTTTGCTAGTTAACTTCTCGCTCTTCAGCTACACTAGTGCCAATCCTAGATTGACCTTCTTCTCTCAGCAACGCTTCACGACCTTTCCTAGAGAGGTTTGGGGATATGATATGTACATGGGGGTAGATACAGGCTATGTGCATGTGTGTGTATGCACACACATATAGATAACCCCTCACTGATGGAGCAGGCGATGTCTCATAGCTCTTCCCAACCCTGCATCTGATGGATTGACCCCAAAAGATTCAACTGCCACCAAGAGAAAGATGTCTCAAGTGAAGCAGTGCCATCTCTTCTTCTGTGCCCCCTCCAAACCAACCTCTTCCCCAAGGGCCCAGTACCTGCAGGGCCCTGGGGTGCACAAGGAGTTAAGGCTCTTTCCAGCATTACTGGGTAGGTTAATATCACAGCTGCTTGGTAAAGCATTATCCAGCACCTCACTTAACAAAAGCCTGCTTTTGCAAACAGACTCCTACTTTTCCCCAAGTGTCCAAAGGTGTTTACTGAAGTAAATCTGCCTAAATCCTTCATTGCTTGGGTCATGGGGGTGGTTAGGAGGGTGGAAGGTGTAGAGATAATCTCTTTTTGTAAATTCTGTAAATCTTCTGGGAAAAGAAAAAAAAAAACACCAGGAATCTGTGTCACATGCTTCTGTTCAACTGGTAACATCTCGGTTAGTGTGCTCCTTAGGAGTGAAATCTGCCCCAGCAGCTACAGGAAAATAAGACATCCCTCCCTGCTTCTCATTGTTCAAAATGTTCTTCCCTCTCAACATTGATTTAGCGCTTTTAATACATTTGCTAATGGCAAGGGGGGGAATCTGTTAGGATCTTAAAAGTGTTTTCTGGGGAAAAAAATATAAAAATGAAGAAAAAATATGACAGTTTGGTCATCACGAGATAGTGTAGTTGAAAACTTGTCACTTGAGATTTCTGCTCTAGCCTGGTTATTCCAACACCAGCAACTGCATATTACTTTTTGTGTGTTGCAAAGAGAGGCAAACAACACAGGAAATTTTGACAGCTCTGCCTGAAAGGGCTTAAATACTTCTCAGTAAGCAAGATCCAGTTATAAATAAACCTTCTCTTGGTGAGAAAAAAGTGGCCACGACCAAAGACCTCACTGATTTTAATTTTTATTTCATTTTTTTATCAACTATCTCATAAAAAGCACAGAAGAGCTTCTGGAGATCAAAATCTGGCAGAGGGGACACACAGGGATGGAGCGGGGACAGCCAAAAAATGACCATGAATGTGACTACAAAACCTCACGAGGAAGCCCAGTGAGAGAAACTTCCACAAATCTCACCTTCCTCTTCCTCTGTGTGAGGATGTATTGCATTGCTGCTTTTCCCTGGTGGGCCAGTACAGAGTCACCCACCCCCTCCGCAGCCTGCAGCATCCTTACCCTGCTCAGCTGCAGGAACACCCAGCCCAATCCTAAACAAAACAATTAATATATATATATATAAATATGATATTTCAATGGAGAAAAGGTGATTTTTGCCCCATTCATCTGCTCGCGGGTGGTGGCCAAGCTCTCCTTACCCCTAGCCACCCCTCGCTCCCCAAGGTCATGATGACTAAACAATAATAGTAATTAAAACAAAATAATAGGCAGTAGTCAAGGGCTGGGAACAGACACACCTGACCCTAACTCTAACAGACTTCTCCGAGTAGAATTTGATCCCTCTCTGACACTTTCTACCTCAAGTGTGAGAGCGAGTGGCCATGAATAGTACAGGCATGCCATCTTGTAACACTATCTGCTGTCAGGAGAGCCAAGGCTGGGTACAGCAGGATCTATATAAGGCTTGTAACTAGGGGAAGCCCAACAAACAGCTACAAACACCTAAGTTATTTTACTCAGCCTCCCCCCTTCTGCTTTTTTTTTTTCCCCTCTTCTTCTCCCTCTCTCTCCTTTTTTTTTTCCCTTTTTTTTTTTTTCCCCCCTTTTCATCTTGGCTTTCTGTTGCAGAATGCAAATGTAGCCTGCCGGCGGTGAATGGGCTGAATTGTGATTAAGAAGAAGAAGAGCTCCTTTCTTTGTTCTCCCCTCAGGGGATGTTTACTGGGAGAGACACAGCGGATCAGATATGAAAGGCATTCAGGTCAGCATTGATGTGAGCGAAAGTGAAATCATACCTAAGGCATTCAAAAGACCGCCGTGTCAGGGGTTCAGCTAACGGTGCATCTACTGTGTCTTCCCTGTTAGGCACACACACACACACACACACACAAAAA
>VWZO01001195.1:703203-721467 GCA_013396975.1 Bucco capensis
TAAAACCAAAGAGACCCAAAATACCCTCACAAACCCCCTGCTCTCTCCTTGCGTAAGACACACAGAGCTGTGGCTTGGAGATGCTTTTAAGGGCAGTTCTCTGGATGCAGGTTTTCCCTCTTTCCCTCCAGTTTTCCTACATGGAAAGGTGAGATGGGGGCATTCATGTGGTCCTGATGCAAACCTGCCCAAGCAGTATTGCATGTGATGCTGGCTGCCTCCTCCTCCTCCTCCTCAGTGGGTTTCCCTTTGTCCACCAAACCTCATTGTGGTGGAGACAACCCCTGTGGAGATAACCCCATGTCCCCCCATCCTTGTGTGGGGCTGTAGGGCCAGCTAGGGGCAAACCCTGCTGCTTGGGACTCATTACCATCAGAAAGGGGTTGCACAGAGAGATACCCCCCTTGAGACCCCTCCCAGGACACCCAGGTGTGATAGGCCAGGGAAGAGAGAAGAGCTGCTAAGGTGAGCTGCAGGGCACAGGCCCTGGAGGACCTCAGCCCTCTGCTGACACCTTCTGCCATCGTGGCTTTGTGGGGGGACCTAGTGACATGGGCTGGTGGGATGGTTCATGGCCTTGTATTTATTTTGGTGTGTTTGATTTATTTAGGTGTGTTTGCTTTTTTCCCCAGTAACAGGGTAAGTAACTGGGAGTGCATTTTCTTGCCCACCTGGAAGGAGGAAAATCAGGGGGATAAGCAGCAAAGAAACTCTGATAGGTTTTGACTAATACATTTTAGAGGTTGGTGAAGACAGAAGTTTAGCACCTCTAAAAACACATTAGCTGCTCTGAAGCTTCAACTGAGATCGTTACCAGCCAGGGCTCTCCAATATTTTCCCCAAAGTGTGGAGCCCTTCCTGCATTAGGGATTAAATATTCCCATTTAGAGGATCCAAGGCGAGATGTGCCTGCTTGCAGCTGAGCCTGGGGAGAGCACCCTTTCCCCCAGCCCTGCTCCCTGTGGGTGCTGACTGCTTCTCATGCCTTCCTCTCTGGGGTGCAGAAGCTTAGTTCAGAAGTGAAAAAATTGGGAGATTGCATAAAAAAATGCAAACCCAAATCAAACAAACAAACAAAAATATCTATACTAGGGTTGGGATTTTATTCTGCAGTCTGTGGGCATAGAAGTTAAGACAGGCTGGAACAATTTTTCTGAGGCCACAGGATGCTGCTGGATACTTTTGCTCAATACAGGTGTCCCTATAAACTAAGATTTAGGGAGTAAAGCCTTTATTTTTTTTTCCCATATCCACATGGAGGAGAGGAAGAAAGGGTCAGGGAATGACTCTTCTCCCACCCGTTGATGAGGTATTTGGGAAGAAACCTTTTGAATCAACATTCCCAAAATTTTCGAGTTCCTCTGTGGAAAACCAATGTAGGGATAGGATATGAGCCAAAAACAAGGGAAAGGACTGTCTGGCTTTAATTTATCTATCCCTGGGCACTTCTAACAAGCAGATCTCACTGTAATATTTAATCTCCTGTGAGTAGCCCTGTGTTAAAAGTGAATCTCCCTCAGATGTTTTTGTTAATTTTGTCATTTATGAGGTTGCTTCTGATGGCTTAGCTCTGCTCAGCTCCTATTCACAACATCCTTCTGTATGTCTGTGGTGGGATAACAGCATCCTTACTATCCAAACCTGCTCCTCATGCTGAGCAGAGAGGAGCAAGCAGCTCTGGCAGCTTGGAGAGATGGTGGCAAGTTGAGCATCCTTCATCCCCTGTCCCACACCATGAGATGAGCAGGTTTCTCCTTCTCCTCAGGGACTGGTGTTGAAGTTTGGAGACATTTCTTAGCTGGGTTGGCAGTGATTAGAATTCGCTGCTCACTTTTGTTTATCGTTGGTTGTTGACTTTGTTGAATTTTTAAACACTTGTTAGAATGCAATTGAACACAGATTCAACAGTATTTAGGCTTGAAAAATAAAGATGCATTAGAAAGATGCCTATTATGCTTCAGAATTATTAATTGACATTTTTATGATGAATAATTAATCATTTGAATAATTTTCCTATCTCTGATCTGAACACATATTTGCATATCTAATGTCTGATTTTAAATGTGGTTTCTTTAGTTGCGTTCTCCCAGGACAAAGCCATAGAGTAAGTAACATCCTAATGCCAAACTTTTTTTTTCCCTTTGCAGTTGTAAAAAAAGGATGTTTATTGAAATGTAAGTTTCCATCTAGTTATGAATCTGTTAATAATCTATGCATGACATATATGCATTAATAAGACTGTGAATCTTCTAGATATGGGCATATTGAGACCTCATTTTCTTAAATACAGTGATAAAAGCTCTTGCAATATATACAAGTTACTTAAAACCACATGGGGTTAAGCTAGGAAACCATGAAGAAGTATCTCAGATACAGGGTGTTGCCCTTTTGTTTATATGAATGACACTTAGTGAGAAGAGCAAAGGTGGTTTAATCTGAGGGCTTTAAATTATCGAGAACTTTTAATATCAATTTTTTTATCAGTGATACTGACAAGATCAGTATTGCCTTGTGGTGTTTTCACATGCCTAAGTCATAGCCTTCAAGACCCTCCTTGGTGATAAAGGAACGACAGAAGCTGCAGATCAGTTAGGAGTTGGTCAGCAAATAGGTGCAAGTAATGGTGGTGGTTGTGCAACTTTGCTCAGTGTTGGGTTGGTATGAGCAGAGCTCAGCCACATCAGGAACAGAAAGGAGGAAGGGGCATCTGGACGAAACCATAACCCAAAAGGTGTAAAAAAACCCCCAAAACACTAAAGCAATGAGAGGAATAACCTCTGCTCCACTGCCACCACCACTACTTAATTATTATAGTAGCACTACTCAATTAGGAGCCAAGGATTTTCCTTTGCTTATGCTAGATCTGACTTTAATTTCTTAAGAAATTAAGGCTTTTAAGAGCTTTTAGTTAGTGGCACATTGAAATGTTTAGGAGGCTCAAATATTCTGAATATTGTTGGCTCCTTTTTTGAAGCTAACTGAGGAACCAGGGTGATAGATGCTCTAGAAATACCTTAAATTCTTGCTGTACTATCTACATTGAGCAAATTAAAGAAATTACACCAAAACAGAGGCACAAAACCACGGTGGTGTTTAAATTTGCAATTTGCTTAGTTCCATTTCTACAGGGAAGTTAATACCTGTGAAATGTAAAATGAAAAGATAATTTAATTTTTTTTCCACACCGGGTAGGAAAAAATATACCCCAAATATCCCTTTTTTCCTCCCCCTTTTTTTACAGTGGAAGTATATTATATAGACTATGGTAATCTAGTGGGCAGTATCTGACAGACAGATACTGTCTAAAGAAACTGTGAAATGTAGTTCTCAGAACAGGCTGAAGTTATATTGAATAGGATGTTTAGCAGTTGCGTATGCTCAGTGATAACAGATTATTTTTTTCTTTCCTTTTTTTTTTTTCTAGGAGGGGTTGGGTTTCTACAAGCAAGAGCAACAAACTTGAGCAACCACTTGCAGCAGAAAGGGCTCAGCTCTGAGCCTGGAGCTGCCATTTCTTTGGGAGGGTGGTGGCAATGGCAGCAAGCACTCTGCAAAGGGACGAGGTGGCAACTGGGGTTAAACCTCTGCTTTTTAGTTCTAAAAGCAAGAGAGAAAGCAAGCAAACACCCTACAGTTTTTCACCAAGGAACAGGTGGCCTTTGGGGTTGGGGTCACTCCTTGCCATAGGCAGGAGGAGCAGCAGCAGTGCTGGGATGAAGGCATCTGGCACTGAGGATGTAATCCAAAGCTGCTCGGATGTTGTTGTGAGGCCAATGGACAACTTTGTGGGGGGTTTATTAACATGAAAAATGGAGATTTTTTTGTTTTAACCTAGTGACTCTGAATTGTATAATCACAGAGTAGTCCCTGTTCTTTCTGGGACTAGATCAAATCTACTTTTCCCTGTTTTTCTTAGCCTTTCACTAGTTTTCCCACCAAATACTGGTTAAGATAATAGAAATGAAATTACCAGCAGAGAATCTGGATGCAAAACTGACATTCTGATGGGCATCTGAAAGTTTCAGATTCATTCAGTTGTCCCAATTATTTCTTATCACTACCCTGGGGAAAATATTTTCTTCCCTCTGACTTCAGGAGATCATCTGTGTAGTTTAAAATCACGGAAAAAAAAAGGATTACAAAGGTATTTAGAAGAGGCCAAATGATTTGAAACAATTCGATACAGCAGTAGAGTTCTCTAAGAAATACCATCTATACTGAATTGCCCAATATCTGGAAAACTGCTGCAGTTCTGCAAGTGGCTGCTGACTGTATGAGACACCAAAAGAAGCAGAGACACATGCCCACTGACCATGGCCCACCTAAACTGCAGATTTACCCACAAACTGGCAGATATCCTCTTTATCAGGGGTGGCATTTGTCTGCCAGTTCTTCTGTTTGCCTCCCCCTGACTATCAGCAACATCTCCAGCTCCTCTGTGGATGCAGGCTTGGCCAACTGGCCCTTTTCCAAGCCCAAATCTTAGATTCTGGGTTATTAGAGCTGTCAAGAACAGGAGAGAGCTTTCTTTCCTTGCCACGGAAGTTTTCTCCAGGTTCTCACTCCCTCTCCAATTTATGTTTTTAAAATGTTTCTTAGGAAGTTTCCTGACACCTCTCTGGGTCATTTGCTCTTTGTCATTCTGGGTCAGCATCACATTAAAGGTACTGACATTTGGACAAGTCATTTCCCCATAGGGATGGTGTTAGGTACATGTACACTCTTCCCAATACTTCTTAACTGTATCACTTAAAACTTGCTCCAGGCAGCATCTAAACTATTTTAAAACCTTACCATCCTTTTTTTAACACACATCAGCTATCCTGCTTCAAATCTCTGACAAGGATGTGAAAACCGCAGTGTCAGAACAACTGCTGCTCTCTTCTTGCTTTCTGACAAGCAACCTTCAACCTGAAACCCTCTAAATATGTCTATTTTTACATTTTATTTTTTTTTTTTTTAGTTCAGAAGTGACTATATTGTCTGTATTCCTTTCCCTTGTTCTGACAGGTTGGTAATGAGAAAAGATATGGCAATACTGTTTGATGTTCACCCAGTGGTCCATATGTCAATGAGTCCACCAGCCCATGAGCCTGCCACAAAGAGGTTATGAACAGGTGTGATCTCCCAGATTCTGTGCAAGGGAGGAGGCAAAATGGTCTCCAGAATCATTTGGGCAGCCTGGGTTGGGTTGCTGTAAGTATTGATGTCCTTGGCTCCTGGGAGCCAAGAATTGCAATTCCAGGTCCCCATCTTCTGTGTCATAATTTGACTGAGCAATTGGGGACAATCTGTGTGGAGCCAGCACACTGCACATGTAATGAGGGTGCTATTCATTATTTTTCCCTTTAATTTTTGTGTGTGGCATGGGCAGCAGATGCCACTGAAGCCAGACAAGAGGCAAACAGGCCCACCATGCTTCCCAGAAGATACCAAGATAGGAGGGACAGGGAATGGGACATTACAATCCCTGAACTCACTGCTGGGGTGGCTGAATCTGGCTGGAGAGGTTGGACTTGGTGCACTCATCCTGATGGCATCCTCCTAACTGTCACTTGTCTTTGCAGAAGTGTAAACTGGACTGAAAGTTGCTGCCAAAGGGTGATAGCAAAACCAGTGAGATGATCCAGGGTTTGCCACACAGGTTGATTTGATGGCTGTAGGACCTGGTAGGAAGTTCAGGGCAGCAAAGTCAACCCTAGATGACTTTATAGCTCATCTATACCAATGACTAGTATAGCCTGGAGTGTCTTTCTATGTTGCCCATAGAGCTCATTCTCTAGCAAGCAGAGGAAGGGCAGACATGGTGGAGCCCAGACAAAAGAAAACAAACCCAACTGCAGCTCAGCCTTGGATGTCTGCTGGTGGGGCAGGTGAGTGCTTGGGTTAGCTCCTGTACCACCACCCACCAGCTGTGCCTGGCCATGGTGTCTTTGCCTATGCCAAAGCCTGCCTGATGGTGGCACTCATTTTTGGGAGGATGGCAGCTATCAGTGAGGTCTGTGTCTGGAATTTGGGGGTAGCATTTTGGAATCAAGGAGTGAAAAGCCACACCTGATATTTAGTGTTGGAAAGTGGATGTGGTTAGAGGTGGGAGTGGTGGAGAAAGCAGTGCTGATGAACACCCAAGGAAGGCAAGTTGTGCCTTGTGATGAGCAGGGAGAAATACAGAGGAGAGACTGAAAACACTGCAAATATTTGTTCTCATTGTCAGATGTTTCTATAAAATCAGTTGTTACTGAATCACCGCTGAAGTTATTGAGCATTTTAAATAAGCAGAGAGTGAGAAAAGCTAAGTCTAATTATATATTTCCTGCCATTTACAGAGGTTTCCAGGGGATTTTCTTTTAATAAAAGTGTAGTGTATCAAAAAGAATAAATCCTACAATTTTGTTATTTACAAATCAGCTGCTTCTGCCTCGAGCTGACAGACTTATCCCCCATCTTATTCCCTTCTTTCCACCCCAAAACACACCCAATGCATTGACATTTTTACTAATACTCTTCAATGATCTGCATGTTTTATGTTCCTTATGTTGGTAAGCGATTGGATCAGAAGAAAATCATCACAAAGGCATTAAAAAATACTTTTAAAGATACAGAAAAAGGACCCACAATGCTGGAAGAAGTGCAACGTAGATGTTTTCCAGATGAGGAGAACAAGTGCGTTTTATATCCCTGCCCACCAGCTCCTGAAGGTTTCAAGTGGGAAGCTTGGCTGGAGATATGATGTCATCAGTTACTTAAAATGATTTAGTAACATAAAATATAAAACTCTTTGGATGATTAATTTTCATCCTCTTCACATTTTCCTCAGTGGCACAACTGCTCTGCCTCTTGAGCAGTTGACTTTCTCATTCGAAGCATTGTATTACCCATCCCCAGGAGCAACCCATACTCTGTTACATAATCTATTGATGTAGCACCTAACCTTTCAGCCCTCACCTATACTTCAGAGAGGAGCAAGTCCTTCCAAATCAGGCTCATAACTTGCTCCTTGTTGAAGATACCCTCCAGTTAGAAGTGTAGAAAATATGGGAAAACCAAGAAGCCACATTCATTCTTCTCCAGCTTGGCTGCTCTCATCACACAGAAGCATGCTGACTGCTTTGGTAATTAAAAACTTAGATGCAAAGCACAACAGAAAAAAACCCCAAAAGGAATGAGAATAAGGTGGTTTCTCTTAAGTCTGAATGTAGCATTACACAGGCTACATGTGCTTTATGGAGGTCTTAGGCCTGACTTTCAACAGACCCCTTCCAAGATGGGCCTATTGCCTGAGCAGCCACACTCTGTTGAGCCAAATGATGTGCTTGATGTGGACTGGAGACTAAATTCAGGACATTAAACTCAATTTCCTTTAAGACATGAACCAGATTTTAACATTGCAGCTGTCCAGAAGTGAAAGGGTAATGAGGACATGAGGAATTCCTGGATGGGAAAGGGACACTTGGCCCAATAAGTCTGAAACCTTTCAAGTTTATTACAACACACCTCCCTGTGCTATTGATATATCCTCCAGCCGTGTCTGCCTACATAAACATGTCTGGCTATCTCTTCTGTTCATTAATACTTTATTTAGTTCACTTGGTGGTTTTATTTGACATTATGTCTACAACACTGTGAATTGAATAACTCTACACGAATTTGCTGTTTATTCTTACATCTTTCATTTTTAATTGCATATATTTTTGTGTTAATTCACCAGATACAACCACTACTTCAATTTTCACCCTAATTATGAAAATGTTCATATTTAGGGTTTTTTTTTAGAAAGGACTAGGCTCAACCTTCATTTGTATCAAGCATCTTTAACAACCAAAAGTAAGGATTGCTTCTTATCTTATTCCTGTTTGAGTCATTCATGTTCTTCTCTGGAAAAGGTGATCAAAACTGGAATTATCAGACAAAATCCATCACATTCCTTGTGGGGTTACAGTTCTTTTGACTTGCAGACTCTCCTTTGCTGGATTGTCCATATCACACTTTATTTACACTGAATTAGCATCGATTCAAAATTGATGTTTGACAGATTCAGTGCAATTCTTAAGGTGGAGCAGGACTTTTGGTAGCCAAGTTTTGACTCATCACAATCTCCTCCAGTCAAGAAAGAGCTTTGCAGGCTGGTGGGAGGAAAAAAGCTCTGAAGAAATCAGTAACATTACAAAGATCTCTAACTGCTGGCTTGTCTTAATTTATGAGAAACTATCTCCCTTTATATTTTCTGCTAGCCAAGTTGAGAGTGAATTAGCATACAGATGCTTCCTCAGAATACAGACATTTTAAAAACCTGAGGTTTTCCCTTCCTCTGAGGCAACTCAAAGGAGAATGTCATCAGAGGTCTGAATCCAAACATGAGAAAAGAAACACAAGTAATAAGCATAACTGTGATTTTGAAATTTCAAAGACCAATAGGCTGGTGAAACAAAAATACTGTGCCTGAAGTATAAAGTGGGAAGCAGGAAGAAAAGATGACTGTGATGCAGGATGGAGAACAGGCTCTTAAATTTGTTGTTTAAGTGCACTGAAATCCCAGAAGAAAAATATGTTTAGAGTTATTTCTGATATCTAGCTACACTCTCCTGTACAGGAAAGCAACTTTTTTTTACAATGAAAAGGTTCAATTTCATTTTGGTTTTATTTTTGTTTTTAAGATTTTTTTAATTACTTTTGTTTTTAAGATTTCTGCCCTGGAAAAAAAAAAGAAGTACTGCTAGCAGAGGTTGTTTAGGGAAAGAAATTCTGCATCCTATTGAGAAACACTGAGGTTTTAATTCGGGAACTAAGATGGCAGTGCTGGGTGGACAAGGAACTTTGAGACACTTGGAAACAGAATAAAAACAAGAAATCTCTTGGTTTCAGTCAGGTGAAGAAACAGTTATGTCAGAGGAATACTTGGACACTTAGCCAGTCAAAAAAAAAATCAGTATACAGCATCTAAGAGGCACAGAAAATTTCAGCTTTCTATCCAAGATCTGGGCAATCTGGGCCAGTGCTTCACCACCATAACTGGAAACAAGCCCTGAGAGTATTGTCCTGTCCCCTGGTCTGCTGGCTACACTGAACTATTCTGGACAAGTCTGTGACTCTTGGGACAGAAGAAGATAGGCAATGCTTCAACACTTATCCATTACAGGGATAGAAAAAATGTTTGGGTTTGATTGGTTTTTTGTTTTAATTGCAATAGGTTTTTGATCTCCACTGAACTTCTCATGTCATGGAATGGTTGTGGTTGGAAAACAGCTTTAAGATCATCTAGTCCAATGGTTATCTCAGCACTGCCAGGTCACTGCTAAACCATGCCCCTCAGCACCACATCTACAAGGTTTTTTAAATCCCTCAGGGATGATAACTCCACCACTACCCTGCACAGCCTGTGCCAGGGATTGACAACTCTTTTGCGGAAGACATTTTTCTTACTATTCAAACTGAACCTTCCCTGGCATAACCAACTCCCACCTCACTTGAACCTCCTTTCAGGTAGTTGTAGAGAGTGTAAAGGTCTTTTTTGAGACTTCTCCAAATTAACTAACCCCAGTTCCCTTAGCTGCTCCTCACAAGACTTGTGCTCTAGACCTTTCACCACCTTTGTTGGCTTTCTTTGGGCACAGTCCAACACCTCAGTGCTCTTCTCGGAGTGAGGATTCCAAAAGGATGAAAAAGCTCAAGGCATCCTCTTGTCTATTCCTTCCCTTTCTCTGGAATTCCAGTTCCTCCCTGAGCTCTTCTCTCCAAGCAGCACCTTGATTTCCCTTATCCCTTTGCATAACCCCCTCCACCATTTCTTCCCATCCCTCTGCCCACATGGCACATGTTTTCCAATTTTTTACTGTGTCAGAAAAAACTGTTTACTTTGCTCCATCAGCTTTGGGCTCCAGCACAGCAGCGTGTTCCTGTGGGTGCTGATGCTGCATTTGCTGGTGATCTGGATCTCCCGTTTGTAACCGCTGTTAGACAATCATTGCTAGAGCCCCTGTAACTTTTTCTGTCCTCTGGCACATTTTGATCCCCTTACCTTTGATATTCTGATCTCATTCTTTTACACAGATTAGAGACAGAGACAAGCTCCTAACCTGACCAAAGCACTATCCTGTATTGACTGCCAATCTCTAAGTCGCTCTGGTGAATGCTGTTTGCAGACCGTTATCAGTTCATTAAAGTTTGTTATCATTTATGTGGTGGCTCTGTACCTTGCTGCTAATCTCCAGTGTAGGATCTTATCAAACACACTTTTGAAAGTCTAGCTGTATTGTATACCATTCAGAGTATATTTTTTTTTCTTGTCTACCTTGGCAGGATGAAGAATTCCAACATATTATTAGTGCAAGATTTCCCGCTCGTAAATCCATACCGGTTAACTCTACGCAAATTAGGATTTTCAGCATGTTTCCTCACTAAATCCTGCAAAACTGTCCCTATTCTGTTTTTCATAGCTATGAATTGTGTTATGTTAATTTGTTTATGCCATGATTTAAAAAAAATATATTTTATATGTATGTATTCAAATGTGTACGTACACAAAAATGCATCTATGTGATGGAGATGATATTGAAGTATATTGGGCTTTAAAGCTGAATATGTTAAAATAGTTAATGCAGTACAAAATGCAAAGGATACAGTTAGGGACAGATCTTTGGCTGGAGTAAATGAATTTGACTTTGAATACATTTTGCTAACTTAAATGGTGTTAACTTGATTTATGTGAGCTGAGGAGTTAACCCTTATGCTCTGCACTTGCTTTGCTCCAATGCCAAGAGATCAAAGTGACTGGTGGGATGCTTGTTAACATTTCTGATTTATTACAGTGTCCTAGTTTGAGTCAAAATAACTTATTCCATGCCATATAGGTCATATTCAGTCCTTGAAACTTTGAGCTCAAGCTTGGACCTTAGGGTTTCTTACATAAGGCCTAAGACCCAAGAGAAACAGGTGTGTAATTAAGCTATTTAGCACCTGATTAGCAGCCAGTACAAATAAGGAGAGGGTTAGGAACTTCACTTTCCCAGAATGTTGAGCATCTGAAGCTTGGGAGGGTCAGAAGCCTAGCTCTGTTGCTTCAGGTCTCTGTTCTGCCTTCACTTTCAATCCAAGAATGCCTGGATCTAGTTTCAGGATCCAGTCTCTGAGTCTCCTGTCTGCTGCTGAATCCTTCTGCTGCAGCATCAGTGATGATGTAGGTGGTATCAAGGTGGGTTTGTGTGTTGTATAGGTTTTATGTGTATTTATATATATATATACACTTCATTTTCTTGTTATTATTTTCATTAAAGTAGTTTAAATTTCATTTCCAATCCCCAAGTGTCTCTCTCTCTCTCTCTGTTAATTTCCGCTTTTCCTTCCTGGAGTAGGAGAAAAGGGGAGAATAGAGACTATCTGTCACTGGCTTAGTGGTTGGCCCAGCACTAACCCTTGACATACAGATCTCTATCCATATTTTTTATGGTTTTCTTTGACTCAAGAAGTGTTTTTTTATTTGCTGCTGCAAAAATAATTCTTAAGGTTTTATTAAATTGCATGTATTAGGTAATATTTTGTTTCAGATTAATTTCTTATGCTTTATTTTTCCATTATTTGACTATTTTAGGATGTTTACTATCCTTCCCAGCTTTCTGTTCACATCAGTAGGTCTTTATTACAGTGATGAACCTGGCAATTTCTGGTAAATAGAGTAAGTGGTTGATTAATATTAGATTCATGTTTAGTTTGATGGTAATATTGGAAAGCTAACATTTTACACAGGAAATAATCCCTCTCCTTGAATTGAAACCAAATGAAAAATTTATACAAATTCTATTTGGTTTAGTCTTAATCTGGTTCTTAATGGACCTGTTTAACAGGTGCTGTAGTTTGGATGCCATGATACTCCATAAACAGGGCGCTCTGCCTCAGACCTAAAACATCAAGACCTCAGCTTCGACCAGCTTTGGTGATTGCTGCCTGCTCCTCCTCTTGCTGGAGCTCTTCTATTTTGGGGAATAACTGGATTTTAAGTACCTACTCCCAGATATGTTGATTATATTACAGTGATTAAATATATAATATATGGAACTGGAGACCAGTCTTCTGGTTACGGGACTGCAGGAGGTCAATTCCGTTTATAAGTTGCTGAGTCCTTGGTTTGCTATGCTGGGAACATGCCAAATACATCCTGAATGAGGAGGTCCCATCTTTGAAGTCCAGTCAGAAGAACTTCTGGATCATCATAACTACAAAACACATTTGCTTATCCCTGCTTCACCACTTGCAGATTGCCACTATTGTGTTATTGACACATTTCTCACCACCATTGGCTGCATCAATTCTTTTATCAGTAAGATTTTTCTCTTTGAATGAATATTAGTAGCATATTTGGGTTTTCTTAATTGTTCTTTTGACCTGACTTTATTTACTCTGTGAACCTCCCAAGCTTTTCTCCATAGGAATGTTTTCCATTGATTTACCCCTTCAATCTATGAGGATCTTTACGATAGTGAGGTTTGAGCTCCCTATCATTAACTTTAAAAGTTATATTGAAATTAAAAGTAATTGAAGTGAAATTTTATAATTAAAATTAATTTTATGACAGTATACATGTATGGAGCTTAGCATAGTTCCTGGCTGCTCAGTGGACTAATAGCATTGCCACTATAAACAAACTTTGTTAGCTTCCATGTAGTTATCATACCAATCAATACCCAAATAATTAAATTCCTCCATTATCAAATTCTAGTCTTCTTTATCAGCTTTCCTTCCACCAGTAATTTTGTTGTCTTAATCTGGTTTCTCTGAAAGCCTACAGCAACCTTGGAGTTTCACCAGATAATCTTCTCTGTTAAGTTCTCTAACCCAAATTATTAAATTCCAAAATCTGAAGTCTTTAGAGAAGATCCCACTGAATGGAAGTTTGATCCAACTCTCTTTTGTTTCCTTTTAATACACACTACTAATTTTATCTTGTCTCCCCCTTGAGTGAAATCCTATAGATGTAAGTATTTGAAATTGCCATTAATTTTCTTGATTCATTCTCTTATTGATTTTCTTTCCAACTATTTCCATTCAATGTATCTACTAATTATTAGAGATGAGGCAAGAACCAAATGCCTGCATCCACACCCCCTCTGAGCTTTGTGGCTCATGCCCCTCTTTAATTAACCCAGATGTGAGCAAGGAAGTTTCCAAGGCCAATACCAAATTCCTTGATGCTATCTTCTTTCCTTCAACTTTTTCTGTTACATTTCTTGTTCATTTTCTGCTGCATTTTGACACAGTTTTGGTCAGGGGGTGGCTTCTTAAGAAGAGCATTGCACATCATGGAGCTTTGTGCTCTCTTCAGACCTGATGCCAAATGACTTGAGCAGAAAGGAAGGGGAAGGATTCCTCCTCCCTTTTCTGCTCCTTCAAATGCAGGGAGGCCAAATCACTCCAACTGCTTTCATCTGTTCATTACTCTTTAAATGCAACACTTTCCAGAAGAAATTCGCTGTTGAATTAAGGGGGAAAGTGGGACACAAAACAAATGGGGGTGATAATGAATTGAAGTGATGATCTCAGGAGCTCATAGTGCTTTATAAGCATTAATTAATTAAACCTTGTGAGATCCCAGTGAGTTAGGTATTATGGACCATGCTTCAATCCTGGCTGTGGTGTGCTATTTCTGGGTTTCAATATCATTTTGTTAATGTGTATTCTGATGAGAGGACTGGAATGGTGTCTGACTAGTAGAGATGACTGTGCATATATTTAAGCTGTGAATGTTCTGCATGATGAGCCTTCATATGGAAACAACTTACTTTTTTTAATACAGCCTTGTTCCTGAATAAAAAGGACACAATAAATGAGCTATACAGAGAGCACTGAAGGGCTACTGATGATGTGGACTTCTGTTCAATGTGCAACTCATTCTGTTACCAAATTAGGATGAACAGAACTTTTCTTTCTGTTGCTGAAAACCTGAATGCACTTCAGTGAGTAGAAAATTGTACTTTTGTACTGTAATTTATCTAATTGCTGTAAGAATTTAATCTATGATTTTTAGATCTGATTTTTAACTGCAGTTATTAGAGGTGTAAAGAGCATGAATCTTATTAATACATTAGAAATTTTATTCTGAGGTTTCACTGCAAGAAACATGTTTTGATGTTAGTACTGATGCAGAATTTTTACTTCTAATGAATGCTTCCCTCTTTTTTCTTTTCTCCCATCCTGCTCTAAACAAGATGTTGTTTATTACTTGTAACATTATATGCAAGCCCCAAGAATATGTTACATGTGACTGGAGCTTTGGCAGACTTGGAGAAACTGAAGTTTCCAGAAATTTTTGCTGTGTTTTAAAAAGGAGAGCCGTGTTTTAAGGGAAGATTTCTACTTCCAAATGTGTGGTTGCCTGAACCTTTTACATTTTCAAGTCAGATTCCTCTGCCAAATAACACACTGTACCTTAACTATAATAAAAAAGCAGAGACTCTGTGTTTATAAAAACATTGCAGGAGCAACTGTGATCATATTTCTTGAATTTATTCTATTCATGTGCTCCAATATGCATTTTTATAGGAAGCTTGCTATTCCACCAGTCACTTACAGGAGTAGAAAATGACATGTACAGGCAGAAGGTTGGCAAAATGCAACAAACCCAAGGGGTAAAGTACAGGAATTTGGAGCCAGACCATAATAGGAGGTCAAGGAAGTTGCTCTTATAATAATAGTGGTTATCTGTTTAATGTGTGATCTGGCAGTGATAGAAGGTTGACCAGAAGCAATTATGCATGTTTCTAAACTGGTGGTATAGGAGCCTTAAGTAACTCTCCTTGAGGTAGATGGGCTGTGAGAAATGGGCATTTGCACTATTCTTGTGGTGGTTCTTGTTTAATGTCAATTAAAATTGCAGCTCAGTCATAGATAGGAATTCTCCCAGTGTAAAATAATGTCTGTATTCACTCTATCAGTTGCCATATACTTAAACAGTCTATATTGAAACCAGTTTTGAGGCAAGCTCCTGTCTGAGCTGATAAATGCTGCATAATAGTCATCTTAACAGACATGTGGTTAAGGCATGCTTTTTCTAGCTCTATGGTTATTATTTGAAACAACTTTTTTTTTTGACCATCAAGTTTAATGTTGGTGTCTATGAATGATGCCCTTGTTCTGTGTCCTGAGTCTGGAAGTGAGCAATGTCCTCTAATGGGTGTTTAGCTGCCTGGCATTCACCTAGCAGGAATTAAAAGCTGGAAGGTCATTGTGATACCAAAAAGCCTGAACACAGCTTAGGAGCTGGGAGCTGCTATGCTGTGGCACTGGCTCTGAAACCATTTTTTTTGATGGCTTTGGTGAATTCACTAGACAGCCTATCTTTTCATTAGCTTCTGATAGACTTGGATCCCACTGTTAAAGCAGCCTCTCTCTCCTCCTTTGTAAAATGGGATTGTGATGTTTTCCTGGGATTAGGAGGAAGTGGCTAGAGTGGAAGCTGTATGGTTGAATTCCCTGCAGTAGAAACTGTGTTAATGAGCTATGAAGATGCTCAAAATCTCTTCTCCCCAAGAACAGGCAGTCACATACAACTTGGCTCCTTCAGTCTCAGTTCTGTGATTGCTGCTGTCAGCATTCAATGGCTTGAATCTCTGCCTGTACACAGAAGGAGCTGTGGTCTCCAACCCTTCCTCCCTGCCCCTGAGCACCATCTACAAATAATCACTTTAAAAACAGCATGTGACTTCCTTAAAACAAGTCCCAGCTGAGGTTTAAGCAGATGTCTTCCTAAGGACTTCTGAAGGCACTCTCCATAGCTTTGGCTGTTGCAGAGATAATAACTTGATGTGTGTTCTCAAATTCAGCGCTGGTACCAGCAAGGCATCCCAGAGAGAGAGAGTTTCTTTGTTGCCTGAAAAGCCAAATTGAAGCACTTAATGACCAGAGCATATCAGTTAATCATTTGGTAATTTAGGAGCTGTATCAGTAAGCTTGCAATAGTCCTGAAGTGGTTATGTGGCCATGGATGTTCACATCACATGTGCTTTGGCTGTCTGTTCCCAAATGTAGCCTTTCATCCTTTTACTTTTCAGAAGCAGAAAAAAAAGGGCTGCAAAAATCCATGACTGTAGTAGACAACTAAATAAGGAAACAACTGCTGGCTAAAAAGCCACCCCCTCCAAGAGAAATGTCAGTGACACAATGAGCACCATTATTCCTCTCCTTTACAACCAGATTGGGGTTTTATGTTCAAATCTGTAGGAAAGGGCACCAGCATCTTATCACTAAACGATGCAGGAGAAGGGGTGGTGGCTTGAAACTAAGAGGAGGGGGTTTTAGACTAGATGGAAGAAAGCAATTTTTCCACATTGGAGTTGGTGAAATGCTGGCTCAGGTTGCCTGGAGAGGTGGTAGGTGCCTCATCCTTGGAACCATTCCAGGTCAGATTGTTTGGGGCTCTAAGCAACCTGATCTAGTTGAGGTCCCTTCTGACTGCAGGGGGGGTTAGACTGGATGACATTTAGAGGTCCCTTCCAACCCAAACTGCTCTGTGATTCTATGCTTATTGGCATTCCGTGCTCCCTTTTTGGGGTCACTCTTCCAGAGGAGCTCCTGGGCAGCCCTATGACTTGCTGCTCTGTGTGAGAGGCATCTGGAGGAGCTACTTTCTTGTATGCTACTCCAGCACACAAGCAATATTTTTGGCACCTTTTCCTCTTGTCACAACTGTGCAAGGCAATCATTCCATTGCTTGCAATAAATTACAGCTCTGAAGTATCATGAAATGATTGTGTGCAACAAAGGGCTCAGTCCACCTAAGGGTCTCTAATGCTGTGAGTTCCTTGTGTTGAAAGAACATAATCTCTGATAGGGCAGTTTTGGTGGTTTTTTTCTTCTAATGTGTCTTTGAGAGAAAGTTGCCTCATTGAGCTTATCTCCTCCCATTCACAGTCATGTGAACCATCTACTACTTTCTGCTAATGAAATCTCTAGTTTGGAAACACTACTGCAATCATCTCCATGGAAAAGTTCTGTTAGGAAAAGAATATGGTTTTAACCTTTTTTCTTTAGTAGCTGGAAACAAGGAAAGTGTCCAGCACTACTTTGGTACTCATCACTTGGCAGGCTATCAGTAACAACTCCACGGACCAAGCTGGGAACCAATAGTTTTATGTCATAAATATTTGGATGTATTTTCAAGTAAGGTGAGAAAAGAGTGCAGGCTGTATTAGCTGATGTCCTTCTATTTGGAAATGTTTGTTGTTTAAATAAACACATTTTAAAAGGGGGGAAAAAGTTAATTACATTCCAGGTGACCTTGCAGGTTTTGCTTGGCATGTGGTACTCTTGTTGGTTGAATGAGGAGGTGAAAATATTTTGAGATACCAAGTTAATTCTAGTGAGCTAAATAGCCACAGAGTAATTTGCTAATGTTGGAAGGTTTCTTCTGGAAGGTGTCTTGGAATAATCTTCCAAGAAAATAATGGGATTTACCATCCAGAGAGGAATATTAAGGATATTTCTACATTTTAATTGGAGCCACCTCAGAATTTAGCTGTTTGGGGAAGATATTGATCCTTAGAGAGAGCTGCAAAATATTTGTAAATTTGCTGGCAGGGAAAGCATCTTTCACAAACTGGAAAATCTTTTCAAATATGTCGTCTTTCAGTGAAATTTTTGATCCTAAAGAGTTAAAATATTTCCCTTTTGATAATATGGAAATAAAACAGCTTGACAAGACAACTGTTTCACTTCATTTTTTGTCAATTTGGTTTTGTATTTATTTAAAATGATATATTAGATTAACCTTCCATATTATTTCCACATCATTCAAATGAGAGCTTTTGATGTTTCCCAATCAACACTTTTTGGCATATCTTTCCCACGAGAAATTTTGACTTTTTTTGTTCCTATTCATTTTTGAAAAGACTTTTTCTCACCAGCCTTTGTACCTAATGTATTATCTACATTTAGCATCTCTAATTCAATAATGCTCATGTGTGTGTGAGAGGTGGTGCCAGGGGCTTGGAGCATGGCTGGGTGCAGGTGGGAGCAGTAGTGGGTGGGTGCAGAGGCAGCTCTGGAGGAAGCCTTCTTGTGTCTGTGCTGTCTTCCCTACCAGCTCCAAGGCTTCTCTATCTAAAAGGATTATTTTTTGCATCAAAACCTAGCTGGATGCAACCTGCTCTGGGTCACCCTGCTTTAGCAGGAGGGTTGGACTGGATGATCTCCAGAGGTGCTTTCCAACCCTCACCATGCTGGGATTTTTATTTTTTATTTTTTTATTTTTATAAATGATATTGATAGCAGCATTGAGTG